>JAGDYQ010000495.1:52500-65335 GCA_021962125.1 Bulinus truncatus | reverse complement strand
TTCTAAGCTACAAAAAAATGTCTTTATCTATAATTTATTATATTTTAACTAAGTCAGCTGAGGGTGATACATCACAGGCATAACAAAATGAGCATGCCCATGGGCGATGGTGGTGTTTACTTATGAATACAATGAAATATAGGTAAAGAAAACATTTCGGTAATTGTTTATGACAGACTGCCCACGAGATAAATGAGGGGAAAAATCGTTATTTTTTCACCCACTGCCCTAATTTGTTGACGTAATAAATAGATGCAGTCAAAAAATAATCCCTATAGACAACGCTGTCGTATTTCATTTATTGCATAATTGCTATGACATTATAATACAATAGATCTAAATATTTACCGATTTATATTGAACCTCAACCACAAAACACATGAATCCAAGATACACGAAGGCTACTGTTGTAACTTCTTTAGTGGGAGAGCATATTTTAGAGTAACCTCCCTTTACTATTATTAAACACTGAACTATACAACATCTTTTTATTTACAATTTTTAATAATACATGATTTCTGAATGTAAGCACACTAGCTCAGACTAACTATGTTATTATTAGTGATGCATTAGTCCAGTGAACCATTTCAGAATCGTCCTAAGGAAGTGTCGACTAGGGCGACCACAACAGGGGCCCTGCACTTAAGCCAACTTAAGGGGGCCCCGCAACGGAAGTAGACCCCTCAGCTGCGCTGTAGAACTGATGATGGCTGGTTTAGATTTGTTATGGCTGGCTACCGGCTTAAGCCGTGGCTTAGGAAAATGCCTAGCAACCCTGTTGAAAGCCGGATCCCAATGTCCACACTAGGTATCACCGAATTTTTTTTTATAAGGGAGATAACTGTCAAAATATTTATGTACTATACTTTTACTAGTCATACAAACAACAATCTTGAAATAAATAAATAATACTTTATAATTTATTGTATATAATAAGTTAATATAAAGATTTATGTTAAAAATAATAAAAAAATAATAAAAAATTTAATTAAATTAAGAGCCAATGTAAAAAAAAATGTAAAAATACAAAAATGATTTAGATTTCAAGTGTTATTATATTACTTGCAAAAAAATTCGTTTCATAAGCTCTTGGCGAATCACTGCCACTACATAATAGATGCAAAATTTGATTCGGAGAGTATCACAGAATATTTTGGCATGATATTTTGTGATCTCTCCTTCCTGGTCTGAGAGACATACCATGATCTACGGGGTTCTCTAGTCAGGAAAAAAACCCATTACTTGCGAGGGTGGTGGTACTGTGGTCAATGAGGACTATCCGAGACCGCAGTATTCACAGCTGGCGGTGGTGACGGATGTGGTCGGCACACAACACCCTTCCACTCAGTCCCACTCAAGCACACCTGCGCAGCTTGCCATTTCCGGCTGAGGGTAAAGGCACACTACACCCTCCCCTCTGTCCGAGTGGCAGGAAAAACCCCTTTCCTTGCCATTCTGGCCGACCGGCAGTACACACACCCTGCTGGTCTGGCCGGTTTGGGCAAGGATTAAAACCCATCTTTCTGCCATCCCTGCAGATGATAGCGGGCACACTCACCCCGCCGCTCTGTAGGCATGGCAGACGTGCATCAGCGCCGCCAACAATGTTGGTGTGGTAGGCACACTACACCCTACCATGCTGGCAATGGCGGCGTTAAAAAAGAATAAAAAAAACTAAAAAAAATTAAAAAAAAAAAAAATAGATGCAATTTTCGTAATCGCTCTAAAATGACTTGAATTAGTAGATTATCCTTAAATCATGAGTGGATGTGTAAAGCTTATCCTTGAGTCATTGATCTATTGGAGTTATTGATTCAGATATCTGATGACAAGTTGATTCTATTAGTTAATTGTTCATCATTTGGATACTCGAAGTCTCATGGATTCAAATACATCAAGACCTATTCATTCAAATACATCAAGACGAATTGATTTAGTTCAGGGGTGGGCAAACTACGGCACTCAAAGTATATTATGCGGCCCGAACGCGTGTACATGTTGCGGTCCTATGTTAATCCTCTTTGTTAAGATTTTTCGCGATATTTTTTTTTAATTTGATCTAGGGACATTAAATCAGTTTTATGGCTAAATAATATTAGTCAGAGATGCTTGACCTATAAGCAGAAGGGGAAGTTCAAGTAAGTTTTGGGGTTTTCATGATGTTTCCCAGCAGCGGCATTCCCACACCTAAAAACTTTGCTGCAGGGTTTTGTCACTATTTGGGTCCATGTGGGCTACACTTCTAATAAACACTTCTAAGAACAGATCGATCTTGACTGACTGCAATTTAAATTCGGTCATGCAAATCACAACAAGTAAACTAGTTCCCAAGTTCAAGAACATTATCCAAAATTGTGAACAGTTACTTACATATCTCTCATTCATTATAATTGTACTTTGAGGTCAGCTTGTATGTAAATTAAGTTCCTTATTCTTCATAATTATTAAGAAAGGTAACAGTAAACTTTTGTTGAAATAATTATGAATAGTTAAGCCTTATTACCAAATTAACAACTGATTTAGTTCTATTTTTTTAAAATGTAATGTACATGTATAATAAATAGAGTGTGATTGTCAAATAAAATGACAAATACATGGTGTACAAGGACGGGCTGAAAAGCTCCCATATCTTCACAAAGCTTTGCAAATTAACTTACTTTTAATGGACTGTTTTTTCTATAGTTTACAACTTTCGTTACTTTTGTAAAAACGTAGTTACGTTTCTAACTCATATTTTTTACACGAGAGCTGCTCTGTGGAGCCTGCAGTGCGTCCAGAGGACATCGGGTGTTTTCCTTTTAATTAGTGCTTGAAGGCCAGTTTTGTGTCCTGACATTGGCATGTATCTGTCGTATCGATGGGCGTTTGAAGTTTTGCAGTGCTTATGAAAATTATTCAATAATTATAACTATATAATAACTAAATAATAATAAAAATGATTGCTAAAAAACTAATCAAAACTATAACTAAAATGATGTACAGGCTGAGATAATATAAAATTAAGTGGTGTTGGTAAACTATTCTCAACGATGTGTAGCAGTGGTGTTGTGAAACTGTTGCATAACAGTACAACGTATATACGCAACGCAAAATTTTAGCGGTAATTCCGAATCTCCCACAGCTTAGGAATGTTTTCGGCAGCTTGGCTTAACATTTTTTGTGGCGGCTTACAGCTTACAGGCTTCGTGGCGGCTTACGGTGGCTTAAGACGGCGGATGAGGGGTCTAAATGGAAGCATTTCAATACAACATATAGGGTCTACACTAGTCTACAGTTACACCCCAACGTGCCACATTAGACACTGGCCCCGCGCAGGGATATTGTTTTTAAAATAAAAAGTCGGCATGTGATTTGCTAGTCTTACCTCATATATAACCCTTCCCCCACCCCCTCCCCCAACTACCAGAGATTAAGAGCCGTCATCGGATATCGGCTGTAAACTTGTCCGCATTGGGGGCCATATTAGTTTTAATAATAAGTCATATACATCTCTTTATTTTCATTGTTCTTTATAGCCCTAGCCCACTGGTTCACCCGGGCCCGTCATGTCCTGTTAAAACCTATAAGTAGTGCTCCGTTATAAATATAGGCCCCCCTACACGTTTTTAACAAAATCTATTGACCTGAAAAAAAGAAAAAATAAAGGACTTTAAGGACTTCTGGTCTAGACAGAATGGCTCATTAATTTCACCGAAACGTTGACATAATAAATATGTTTGGGTGGAATCCCACTAAAGGCGGCCCTGACCAAATCTTTTGAAAAATAACTGTACCATGTAGTCTGTATATTTGAGTACTAGTTGAAAGACCTGCTGACGCTGGCTGCTTGCTACCTTCGATATAATAAGAAATCCTTGTTGTGTTTAGATTTCCAGTTTTGGAATTCCCCAGACTTTTTTAGCCGAGCTTGCGAGTTAACTCCACTTGAGTGAGACGAAAATTTTAGAATTCACACTTGCTTAATAATTCCCCAGACTATTTTTAGCGGGGATCACACGCACGGTCGGTTCTATCGCCTAGGTTAGATGATTATGTATTAGATAAATTGTGTACTAGTATATAGTATTTAATCGACGAAGTGGCTATGTCAATTTTTCTTTTCTTTGTTAAGGCACATTTTTTTAAAATCGAACTTATAATATACAATTTCTCATTGACCTCTGACCTCAACATCAGCCCCCACTTGTGATGAGCTCCAACTGTCGCGACTGAATAGATGATAATAACAATCTGTGTGCAAGGGAATCGTCTGTCCCTTGGGAGTTGAGGGGTGGGAGTGGGTTATGGAGGGGCGGTTCTGTGTCTGTGTCGCGGAACTGACCAATGGACAGCTCATTACACTAAGTAAATCTACTTCTACTTGTATTTATAAATATGGATTTTTTTTAATTGTGTTAGTGGGTTTTGTGTCGTGTATCGTGTGTGTGTGAGTCGTGTGTTTGTCGTGTGAGTGGAGATGTAGTTGTAGACAATTACCCCTCCCCCACCATACATGGTTGTGGGGTCCACCCCTCCCTCTCATGAAATGAATGTGATAAGACGACCCTGAATTATTTAAGATTAGCATATAGTATTTTCATTTTTCTTCATTGAAAAACTTACTCACATGCGTACACAGGGTTTGCAGACACATACACACCTAAACATATACACACCTACAAATAATCCGCAGTTCCCAAATAATGTAGTCGAACTTTAACTAAACATTGCTTATCTTATACACTTGACTCTCAGCTATCCAGCTTAATGTGTCGGAAGAGTATGCCGAATGTAGTCCAAACCGGATTTTTGGTAAAAATGATGTATTTTCCATATTATGCAGATCGAGATTCGAAATTGTATGCTACACACATAATAAATTATTGAGTTAATTAAAGCGGGTGATTATAACTGTACGGATAGTTCGGAGACCGGATAATCGTGAAAGTCCACATGATTTGA
This sequence comes from Bulinus truncatus, assembly GCA_021962125.1. NCBI lineage: Eukaryota > Metazoa > Mollusca > Gastropoda > Planorbidae > Bulinus > Bulinus truncatus. The sequence continues at coordinate 60,394 of JAGDYQ010000495.1, read as the reverse complement.
GCTTCTTCTTTCTTAACAAAAAAATGGAGTTATGACTTTTTTCCGTTAAATTTATAAGGAATTTCTTGAATTAAACGATATTCCTCCTATATATCTTTTATAAATCTATATAGCTATAGTAAATAAACACTCTGTGTCCACGCTTTGTATAGATAATTATTTATAATTTATATACATATATTTGTATAGATCACTAGCAGGTAAGGACATGGTGCCTGAAAGGGAAAAACTCACTTTTTAAATCCTATGTTAAATGATCTCCGCAACATGGCATTTTAAAAACAGAAGACCGCATTAACATTAAATTCCATTTCACACTATTATGAAAATACCTGCTCGACATTTTGAGTGAAAGCAATAATTATTTAACCTCTCGGAACTATATACAAATTCAGCATAGACCATAAAGTAAAGACACTAAGATAGTGATTTTAAAGTGGTCTTATATTTATAAATGTAATATAGCGAAGGCTATTTGACGCAGAGTTTAACGAGTATTTTTTTCCTGGCACCATTTGCTCGGAATTTCCTGCGGTACAAGGAATAAGACGTTTTTTTTGCTTGTTGTTATTTTAACTATTTAGTGCATTTTAATAGAAGTTCGTAGAATATTTGATCGTCGAATAAACTAATTTGGCATTACTATTTTTTATAGCAAGGAAAGCTTATAGGGCTTATTAAAAAGAAAAAAAAAACAACATACGAGATACTTTTACTTCAAGGTACTTAGTAAAATTTAACGAAACTGGATTCATGTGGCTAAAAAATAAACGATGGGGACCGCTGTAATGTTATTTCAAGTTACCATCAGCCAGAGCTCTTTTGTATAATCTGTTGTCTCGGTGGCTAAATCAATCTCGCTACACTGGAACAGTCTATTCAAAACTGGAACAGTCTATTCAAAACTGATATGTCGCCTTGAGACTTAAAACGTGATATAAAATAATAGGATGGCTGACTCATTACTAACTCTTGTCTGATATTAAGCTGGTCTTGTCAGTGGCGTAGGAAGGGTACTGCGGATTGTGTGGCAACACAGGGCGCCAAACTTGTAATGGGGGCGCTGATAGAACGCTGTTAATTGTTTTTGTAAGTTCGATTTGGGAGGAGGGCGCCATCAATGTAACTTGCACAGGGCGCCACATTAGCTAGATACGGCTCTAGGCCTTATTACTTTTGTATTTGATGTAGGCCTGCACAGAAGCGTTCATAAGGAAGGGCCTTCACGGCGGATTTTCTTGGGCCTCCACTTCTAAAAGGTCACTCTTTTGGAATTTAAATTTTTTTCCAGCCTCAAAAATAGCATTCTGAGCTCATATTTGGGGGGTGGGGCCTTCTCTCTAGAATGGTTTAACCTAGTTTTCAATTTTTTATGGGGGGGGGGGTGGCGGGGCAGAAACGTTTACAATCAATGTTTTTTAATTAAGGTCCGTAAATAGCTTCAAAGGGCACCCAAATAGCTTTCAAGGGCCCTTAAATAGATTTTGTGCCCCAAATAGCATCAATAACTACACCAAGGGCCCCCAGAATATCCTTCAAGGGCCCTTCAGATAATTTACAAAGGGTCCCCCAAATAACTATCAAGGGCCCCCAAATCACCGTAGTACGGGTTCTCAAACTGTACCTTTGCTTGGGGGGCTCAAAAAAACAACTAAGTATGGATCTGTACCTACTTATTTTTTTTTATTTGTTTGTTTTTGACGCCAACGTTCAATTGTACTGACTCTTCAATAAATCCAACTCAGAGGCGTAACTAGGAAGCGGTGGGGTAGGTCGAAATTCGAAAGTTCGTCCCGGGCCTCAGCTCGAGGGGGGGGGCAAAAATTTTTGTACATTAAATATAAAGTACATCATCACATGTCATGATGTCGAATGTCAAAATGCAGGCCCCCCCCCCCCAAGTGGCCAAGCACGCACCGCGGGCCCCAAAATCCCGAGGTTTGGCACTGATCCAAATACAGACATAAACTGAGTCCTATCCCATTAACACGTTTTTTTTTTGTTTAAACTGGTCTAAACTAGATAATAGATGGGTACAATAAACGAATGAAACTCATTGTCAACCAAATAGTGTAGATTGATTCAATAATTTAATACAATAGTATTACACAATGTAGAATGATCACCAGATAGCTGAAAGAAAAAAAAAACAACAACTAAATTGTTTTGAAATAAAATGCCTTTATTGTGTCAGTCCATCCACCCATCCACGAATCAATGAATCCAAGTGTCTAATTTCATCATATGTTTTCATTCCGTACATAATCTGTTTTCACAATGAAGCATAAAATGCTGAAAGCGATACATAAATGTAAAAGCAGCAGAAACAATAACCACGACAACAACAACAAAAAAAACAACAACTGACAATTCCACCACCTACTCACACCCCCCTTCCCCCTTTTTGTTCCATTCTCAAGGGACATAACACAATGACACGTATCAAACTCACAATCTGACTGGTAACAGTTATCTCCCCTGTCTCAACCAAGACCACGATCGATGTCAACTCCAGTGCAACTGACAATGAAATGTATAATAATTCACATTGACTCTAAGGTAAACAGAATATAAAGGGAACAAACCAGCACACATTAGAAGCGATGGTTACATTTTTTTTCGGTTCCCTGTGAAAAGCAGTAGAGTACCATCGTGGATGTAGGCTCCTGATTGGTGTACCGACATGTTAGATTGATTTTGTTTCCTATACCTGAGCTGGTGAGTGAGACTGACCTATTTAGGGTTGGTGGTGACCTTGACGGACTCTGCAGTCCCTTTTCTAGTTGAATGTTTCTTCAAAATATTTCTATGAATTTATGACATATGATGTTACGTAATTTGAACTAATGACCTACTATGAATAGATTCCCTGACCACTATGAATAACCACTCAAATTTCCCGGGCCCACTATGAATAGCCACTCAAATTTCCCGAACCCACTATGAATAACCACTCAAATTTCCCGGACCCACTATGAATAACCACTCAAATTTCCCGAACCCACTATGAATAACCACTCAAATTTCCCGGACCCACTATGAATAACCACTCAAATTTCCCGGACCCACCCGATTAACTTCTAGTTTTGTCAGTCACCTGTAAAAAAATAAACCTACTGAAAAAAGCGTCTTTAGTGTTATAAGTATATTTTTTTCCTTTTAACTTTGTAGATCAAAGCACATTTTTAGATTTGCAAGATACAGATAAACAGATATACAATTAAATACACATGTGGTCTCGATACAATAAAACTAATACTTCAAGATCCAACTAGAATTGATCTGCGTCCAATTCTTTGAAAACATCTGCTGTTATAAAACTGACAAATAAAACATACATAAGTAATTATATGTTTCTTTTTTTAGAGCATTTTTGAAAAAAAAATGCTCTATTGTCCCCGTTTTGACTGTCCGTCCGTCATCACCCTAGATCTGAACAACCATAAATCCTAGACCCATGATGTATATATCATTTTGTAGGTCTTGGCCTGCCAAGAAATGACTTTTTTCCATTTCGCGATCTGACCTCTCAGGGCCGTAAAAGGGGCCTTAGTACCGTTTTTTACTATATAAGCTATATTAATAAAGAAGCGCTATATCACAGCAACTATAAGTCCTAGACCCATTTTGTAGGTCTTGGCCTGCCATGTGTACATCAAAAGTTCATTTTGCGGTAGGACCTCTGAGGGCCGGGCTTCAGGGCTCCTAAGGGGCTTATATATTATATATACACCTTGTACGTTCAATAGCCCGTTCATTTGGTGCGAAATACTGCAGCACGTAGTTTCACCAAGATTTATTAAGAAACTCATCAAATGAAATAGTAAGCTTGTGTTCTGAGTTTAATTGAAAGTATCAGAGCTATGCAACAATCGACGGAGTTTTCGGACGATTAAATGACTATAATTTCGAATGTTTTCAATTATGAGTCCTATTTCAGTAACCACAAACCACTTGCAGTTAGATTTAAGAAACAATAATTTTTTTTCAAATATAAAGAAACGTCTTTATAATTTATTTTTTACAGATATATGCATTACACAATTGAATTTATAAACATTTCCAAAATTTACAAATATTTACTGAAAGCTAACAAACGTACTGATACATAATACGAAAATGCTCTAACACGTCCTGTGTCCAGAATGGAACAGGCTTAATTGCTTGTTTTAATATTTAAATTTTCTTTTTAAATTACCAAACATAGCAATAATACAAACTAAATGGAGCCGGAGTCAATGTTTTATGAATGAGATACAACTGTTAAGGTGGGAATAACAATCCCTGCAGAGATCACTAAACATACGCTTCACTTCCGTTCTGAATTGCTCGTTCACTAGTCCGTAGACGATCGGGTTAGCGCAGTTATTGACTAGGTATGACCTGGAGAATATGTGAACCAGAATCTCCTGGCACGTAGTCAGGGACGTGTAGAAGCTGGGCCCCACCCTCTGCCGGATGCTGATGATGATGAGGAACGGAAGGAATGTCAGAATGAAGACGGCTGTGATGGCGAACAGCATTAGCGTCGACCTGGGAACTCTGGTACGCCAGCCGTTAACCGGCACGCAGTTCTTGCAGTGCCACGATCCCCTCAGCTGGACATTGGGGTCGGCGATTAGGTGGGATCCTGGGTCGATGTTTACTGGGGGGTCGCTACCAGTTCCCTGTAACGCAGGGTCGAAGTTAATGACTTGAACCAGGCCAGCACATGGAGATTCGTTATATGTTGAAGGATCTAGGGCCTCAGCGTGACGGCCGTTCGATAAAGTACTCAGTGGAATGTCTGGTAGACAAACTGTTTGTTCATTTGTATTTAAATCTCCAACAGCATAGGAGGGGCTTGCGGAAAGGTTCGCACCTCGAGGCGTCGAGGGAGCAATCCGAATTTCTTGAATTTCTTCCGCATCACTTTTCCGAAGAAGAAGCAGATGCGATTTATCCGCATTTTCAGCACCTTCCACAAGTTCAATGTTGGGCAAAGGCGGCGATGATTGTAAGTGCGTGTGACAGGTTTTGTCGATGAAACCGTTGCATTTTCTCGGCCGGCCTCCAGATGAGGACGAAGATTCGGCATGAACAGCCGGCGCCCTCGCCTTGGCACGCATTCTTCTCAGAATCACTCTCCCGATGAGAATGTAGAAAATGGACAGTATGAAGACGCAGACGATGAACCCACACCAGAGATAGTTAAAGAAAAGGTCGGGGCCCATGGTGTTCTCGTACCCGTTCTTCACGTTGCACATGATTCCCGTCACGTTCAAGGTCAATCCGACGCTGGCGTTACCCCACAGGCCGGCAGCGCCGATGCCTCGTCCGAACAACGGAAGAGTGACCGTCTTGTTCCCGTAGAGCACGATCGCCGGCCACGACACCACGGCCCCGATGCACAGGGACACCGCGCAGGCCAGTTTGGCGGTCATCACGGAGAACTTCCAGCCGTGTGGGCGGCAGATGCGGAAGTATCGATCAGAGGCGATGAACAGGAAGACGGCCGAGGTAGCGTTGTTGATGAAGTACGTGACGAAACGGGAAATCATGCAGAAATTCCCGTTGGGAAAGTAATAGAAGTCGGCCATCAAGCAGATTTCCGTTGGCATGGTGATGACACAGTTGAGGAGATCCAGGACGGCTAGACACAATAGGAACACTCTGAGGAAATGAAAGTACAGAGAATGAAAACTTTGCTCTGGTGTTAAATAAAAAGAAGTACAAATTACTTCTAAATGCATTTCATCCCTATAAGGACAGTACACCGCAAACGTTTACTAATTTGCAACACTCATTTTTATTTAAAGCGTGTATCTTATAATAGAAAAGATAATATGTTTCACAACGAAAAAAACATTTTTATCTTACCCGGCATTTAGTTTTTATTTTCTTTGACTTGCACTCTATTTTACTTAATGAGGCACTGTTAAGGTTTTGTGAAATTAATGCAGTTCATTACAAATAACAGCGCAATTAATCAAAATAAAACAGGGATTTTTGGTAGACACACTTTACTGTTAAACACTGGAGGTCCTCGTGACTGGTAAACATCAGATGAATGTGCTTTATGTTTACATTCCTTTACTTTTAAAAGGACAAAAACAACGTATTCAGTTTTTAAGCAAACATAGTGTGTTGGGTAAACTGCTGTCAACGACTGAATCTTCCAAATTACATATGGTCAGAAGTGGATTGAGGGACCCTTCAGAAGTCGGGGCCCAGATACAGAGCGCGAATCACTGTATGTGAATTTGCTGTAATGATGAGATGAAATCTTTTAGATTATTTTTTCTTGTCTATCTAACCGATAGTGTAATGGCCATGGAGGCACCACGGGAGACATAGCGAATCCCTGTGTGTGATGTCCCTGTAAGGATGAGATAAAATCTATTAGAAAGCCTATAGTGCAATGGCCAACAAGGCACCACGGGAGATATATCGAGAACTTGAGCCAGGACCTGAACAATTTCCTTGGTCGAACCAGGTACCTTCAGGTCGACAGTCGAGCGCTTTACCACACGACCATCCTTCAGGTAGCGCTAGCAGTTTATCCTGTCACGGGATATATATATATATATATATATATATATATATATATATATATATAGGATGAGGGCCGGCTGTAGTTGTAGACGGAAACATCCCTTTTACTATCCCATGGCTAAGGACATACTAACTGTAAACTTCATCTATCCTGATCGGTCCTTGTGGACTGTAAAATGATTCCTTTACTTTGACCTACAGTTTTATGATTTTGTTTACACTTCCATTACCACTCTGTTACCAAAGGTCGGATGTCACAAACATGAACCCTAGGGATTAGGATATGGAGTAACTTACCTGGTTGTGGTATTCTGCCATTTGAAGCCGTAAATATAAATGGCTACGGGGTTGCCGAGTGTCCCTATGACCATCAGTACCACGGTGTAAGCTATGGCCGGGGAAAGGACGCTGGCCTTCTCCGCGTTCACGACTCGCAGAACTGCTAGTTCATCATCGGACTGGAGCTCGGACACCATCGTAGGTGGCAGGAGGGCCATTAGACATCAGGAGGGCCATTAAACGTCGCTGGATACCATCATACGTCGCAGGATACCATCATACGTCACAAGATACCATCATACATCACGGGATATCATCATAAGTTGCAGGGTACCATCATAGTCACAAGATACCATCATAGTCACGGGATACCATCCTACGTCGCAGGGTACCATCATACGTCACAGGGTACCATCATACGTTTCAGGGTACCATCATACGTCACAAGATACCATCATAAGTCACGGGATACTATCATACGTCTCAAGATACCATCATAAGTCACGGGATACTATCATACGTCTCTGGAAATAGTCAAATGACATAGGATGTCATTCTACGTGTTTGGATTTCACATTTCGAAGAAACAAAAGAATATATATATATATATATATATATATATATATATATATATATATGTGTATGTGTGTGTGTGTGTGTGTGTGTGTGTAAAAAACATTAATATGCTGCCAATCACCAACATGTTTGAAAGATATAATTTTAAGATATATTTCTGACTCGACATTCACGAATTTAAAAAAAAAAATCGTTTAAACATCAATCAATAAGAGATTAACAATATCAAGTCTTAACATATCAAAGGAATCTTATTCCCAGCCTTCAACTCAAAACAAAAAAAAAAACAAAAAAAGAGATTGGTAATACAAAATTGTCAATCCAGGTGTATTGTACAGTCGAGGTAAGGTGGTGAGAGAGGGGTGTCAGAGGGGGGAGGGTTATGTTCCTCAGCCACTAAGAAGGTCTGGTCTCCAGAGATAGGAGGTGCACATGTTGCCGAGTTCTCTTCGTGTGTCTCTAGATGTCTGGGGGTGAAACAGACACCAGGTTGGCGTGATCTGTG
>JAGDYQ010000495.1:0-47500 GCA_021962125.1 Bulinus truncatus | reverse complement strand
GTTCCACCTTCCAGCCACTGAACAGCACGGAGTAAGTAACCGCCGTCTACAACATGAATCGAACTGCTTGGTTTCAATGATGGTTCTACACCCTTGCAGATTTTTTTACCGAGCATGTAGTTATCTTTGAACAGAGAAGTAGGAAGTGTTGACAGCTCATAGCTGAAATATTTCTCCATATCAGGTGATCTTTGCATTATGACCAGAAGCCTATTAAATAGAACTGTGGGATCAACACCTGTCAAAGCTTTCTTGGAAGTTGATGAAGAAGCATTGTTTACTTGTGCTAATGTTCTTATTTGAGATTTTCTTTGAAGGACAACATCCTTGAAGTTCTTACCGCTCATGTTCTGAGCAATATCAGCGCCAACTTCTTCAGCATTGTCGCAGTTTATATTATCAGATTCAGATGCTGCAATACCTGATGGTATGCTGTGGAGTCTTTTGTCAGAAGTATCAAATTGATTATATGACTTCAAGAATTCGAGAACTTTTGTGAGATCGTCATTATCTCTATTGATCCTGGACTACTCCTCTTCCGGATGCTGAACTGCATCATGGCAGTAGTCAATATCAGCAAACTGCGCTAAAGATGTCCTTACAGCTGCAGTCCAATGAATTGTGGAAGTCCATGAGGTGCGTACACTTTCAGTCACTCCTCTTCCATGAGTTATTCCTCCCTTACCTTTAATGGCCCGCATCATTGCCTGCTCTATGGTAAGGTCAACTGACAGTCCGGCCCACTATTTACTACTACGCCGTGCAACATGTGATCCTGACATGAGCTGCTTGTGTAGATCTGGATGTGAGTTAGGTAAGCCCATCATCATCTCCAGGTAGAGACGAGCACACTTGGCATAATTGTTGTGACCAGATGCTGCAAAGAGATTCACCATTCTCCTGATACTGACAAGATGTAGCTGATAGTTGCCCATTCGTTCTGCCCGCAGCAGAAGCATTAATGTGGCAATCTAATACTCATACAAAAGCCAAAGGTTTTTACTATATAAGCTATAGTAATAGTTATGTCATTTTCAGGGCCCCATTCTACACCTTATACGTAGCTATAAGAGATAAAGGGTCCTAGGGGCCCCAAGAGTAGCTATCCCCCTAACATAAATTTGGTTTAAATAATTTTGGTAATGTCTTTTAAGTGCTGGGCTTCAGTTTTTTTGAAGTTACCGTCTTATCTTTCAGTATTTTTTAATAATCTTGTAGTTGGCAGCTGCCTTTTTTTTTGTTAACATGGCTGACGTATTTTATATAGAATATAGAGGACCTTTTTTTTACAAATTTATTTAATGCATTTAAACACAATTTAGGTATTCAAAACAAGGGTGTCATTAATCCTCGTTATGTTAACTAACTAGTTATTACCTAACAATTTCACAAAACGCTTGTAAGACATTAATTCTAGGTACGTAATGTAATATTTATTCAACTCCTGGTCTATAATGATAAGGGAGCGATTACTTTCTTGCTATATTATTATTTTAGGAAGGAAAGGCACATTTGAGATATAAAACCCATAGTGCCAATATCGGTTCGACTATCGGTCGCTCCCTACAAATATCGGCCCATCCGATATTAACCGATATTGCCAATATCGGTCCGATACCGATCCGATTATCGGTCGCCCCCTACATGTTACGGCCCATATTAGCTAACAGCTAGTGTCAGACATTGGGCACAGAGTTTTGGCTCATTGGCCGGTTAATGGGTGCGACGGGCCAATGTTGAAGTGGCGATGTGAACAGTATCGTGTGAAAGAGATAAAAATAATTAGTAAACTATAAACCCAGATAAATTGATTGTAAACAGATTGACCACTGGACATTGCTGACTTCTTTTAATTTAATTTGAACAGATTTATTGGAAATGTGTTCTTTTCACACTGATTAAGACAGTTAAAACACATTTTTTTTTCTGTCATCCATTGTTAAACAAACAGAACAGGGCATAAACAGATTTAGACGGACCGGTATTTTATTGTGGGTTAGATAGTCAAAATATTTTAAATGATAAGTCATCTATATCTATCATCATTTGTTTCAGCAAGATAAACTTTTGTGACATATAGATCTGGAAAAAAACCAATACTATTTTATATTATCAACGATTGTACAGTGTACTGTACACTTTGTACAAATTAATAATAGTAATATCATTGAAATACTAATCGAATAATACCTGCTGATTGACAAATTAAAAAGTCGGATCACATGTGCTTTTTTATACAAAATATACACATTTTGGGACCGGATTTGCTATCATCTTTTGTTTCATCCTTCTGCAAAAAAATATCCACGGCTTTTCAGCCACATTTCGTTAGTCATGCCAGATTAACTTTACGTACCAAAAAATGACGTAATTGTATCAACATTGGGTCCAATATTATTCAGATCGAGATTTTGAGTAAATAAAAAACATTCAAAATATTACACGTACATTTTCCCACAACACTGTTCACACAAACAACACAATCAATATATTAAATCAAGGCAGTCAGTCACACTTTGTCATCCTGTTTTGTAATACATTTATCTTACCTATGATGATTTCTTTTTATGTCACAAACAGTGGCGTAGTGAGGTTATACCTCGCGCCCTGAGCATAATACGTTTTTTAGCGCCTCCCCATTCAAAAACCATATAATATTATATGTAAAATATGTGAGTAGCGCCCGAGGCATTGATGGTACCCCTAGTCCTCTTCCCCCCATTACGCCACTGGTCACAAACGTTGCGACTAATGATGACAGAGAAAGATTATCAGAATTCACATTTATTGTGTAAATCAGACAACATAGCACGGAAACAACTGATAGGCAGGAACCTTAATTATTAGGTAAACATGTTTGCAGTAAATTATCTCCCCTCACTGAACAAATTTCTCTTATAAGTCACACCCTTTTAATGCAACATTTGCTCCTAACAGCCGTCTCTGGTCCAACATTATTTTTTTTCTCTCCGTCTGTCTGCCTAAAATGACTTACTGTAACTCTGGTTGTGTATATCTTTCTATCTATTTGTCTAATTGTCTATCTGAACATCTGTGTCTATGTAATTAGATATCTCTCATTGTATCTCGAAGCATATTTGTCCCATCTGTCTATATTATATCAAGCCACATTAAATGTTGTATGATATTTCTTAAGCTATTTATAGTAACTCCTAAACAACCAATGAAACTTTTCCTACATTATCTGCAAAAAAAAACAACAACTTGATATCTATCTATCTATCTATCTATCTATCTATCTATCTATCTATCTATCTATCTATCTATCTATCTATCTATCTATCTATCTATCTATCTATCTATCTATTCATCTAATCTATCTATCTGTCTGTCTATCTATCCATCTATCTATCTATCCCTCAATACACCCATCCATCCTACCTTATATGCAAACGAAACTTGACATCCGCAACAACACACCTAGTCTTATGTTCCTTGTTCTATGGACTAGTGAACATAGGTGCAGTATGTTGTTCTCCCCAAGAAAGTACCGCGCTTGTCATTGATTGCACCGGTCGTGATTATTTCCCCTTCCATTTACTAGCTAGTCCACCAAAACTGTGTCCTGAGATCCATGTCATAACCTTGTCACTTATAAACAAAACATTCCCCCCCCCCCCCTGCTCAGCCTGTGAGTGAGTGCAGTTACTTCTAGTGTGGTGGTTGTGGGACGGAAGGGCGGGGTGGGGGGAAGAGAGAGAGAGAGAGAGAGGAAAGGGTGTTAGAGAGGGGTGGTGAGGGGTGAAAGAAAGCCAGCGTGAGGTCAGTTCCACGCGAAACGTGTTTGATCGTACGTTCAACCCCCACCCCCCAACACCCATTTCCCCACCCCTACCCCTCGTTATTCTCCAACTAATGGTGTAATAAGTACCGGGTTCAAGTGTCCGACGATGTCACGATGTCGGTGGTTCTCACAATAATGGGAGGAAAGGGGAGGGGGTGGAGACGATATGAGACTGATGGTGTACATTAATGAGGTGATTGGAGTAAATCTTCACAGTGCGGTAGCTAGCAGCGTTAATAGCAACCCGGGGTGGACTGAGAATACTGATTTTGCTGCCCCCCCCCCGCTGGTTGATGTAAAAAAAAATTAATGACGCCTGGGATGGAACCGCCCCTCCCCCCCCCCGTCCATGCTCGTTCTAGCTACGCCACTGCATTTATATCATCTACAAAAGAAAGTAGAGACAGCGCTTTTCTATACACATTCACATTTAGTGATGGTTATCTAAGGAAGCTATTATCAAAGGCGGCTATCAAAAAATTAGATCCGTCAAAATTACCCCTCCCCCCCCCCCCCCAACGAAAACTGTCTGCGATAAAGAAAAAAATGGATGTGCACCTCTTTAGGAAATTTAGATTCTGTCTGGCAACATAATGGGTTGTTTTCATGATTTCTCACGTTCGTCAAGCTGTTGGCAGGACTATATTTTGTTTAGTGCCGGATCTCAAGAACTCCATGTAAGGATGAGATATTTGTCTCTTAGTTCCTATAAACCAGTAATGTAAACTCCATGTAAGGATGAAATATTCGTCTCTTAGTTCCTATAAACCAGTAATGTAAACTCCATGTCTCTTAGTTCCTATAAACCAGTAATGTAAACTCCATGTAAGAATGAGATATTCGTCTCTTAGTTCCTATAAACCACTGATGTAAACTCCATGTAAGGATGAGATATTCGTCTCTTAGTTCCTATAAATCACTAAGGGACTTTTTTATGCAGTGCCCTTATTTCATTTCCAATGTGACCGAAATCGCAAATTTCATGGTGGCACGACGGGAAACACGGAGGGAAACTTGAACCACGAGATTGAAAAAATTCCATTGGTTCACACCGAAGATCGAATCCCACAGAATAATATAAATAAAAGCGATTTGAGCTCTGCGTTGAATCGAAAGTAAAGAATTAATACAACAGTATTCCAGTTTAAAATACAATCATGAAAAAATCGGATCTGCCCGAAACCAAAAAATAACCTAGCCTACCGATCAAGCCTAAGAGGATAAAACTCTATGCAAAGGTTTTTGCAGGGTATAGCTAGTAAGTTATATTTTTATCACTATATTTCTCCCACTCATTAAATTATTTTAACTTATTATTCTACGATTGGCGGTTTTTGTCCTACCACACATTAATACCCCCCTACCCCCCAACCCAACCATCTGTAAAGACGTTTATCTCCAAGGCCATCGTATTACAGTTATAGTTTTAACTGCATGTCGACGTAGGTGGCCAATAGCTGTTGTTGTTGTTTTCGCTCTTTTTAATTTATTTAGAAAGCTGTTGCACATCCTAAGCGGGTTGGACATAACATTGAGTGTTTTCATTAATGCGTTTCAGCTGATAATTTTTTTTTATAAGTACCCGGATGCAAACCTTACGTTTAATGACATATTATATTTTTGTCTACATAATGGAAACTGTGCAATGAGTGTCAAGTTTTTCAAAGGCCATGTCGATTAAAAGCACAAAGGGTTTAAGGAAACTACGACAATACGTCATCTCGTGACGGGTGAGGCATAAATAAATGACCTCCCCCAGGGGGGCATATCGGACCCGTAGCGTGAATTTTCTACAGCAGGGGCCAGGTTTTCTACAGCAGGGGCCAGGCAATAGCAGGGGTGGGGCCAGGTAATACATTTTACTATGTAGAACAAATAAGCAGAGGGGGGCCAGACAAAACGCGGGGGGGGGGGGCGGCCAGAAGGGGGCGATGTACCGCAGGTTACTGGTTATAATGCAAAGATGGGCAAACGTTTTGACTCGCGGGTCACATTGGGCTTGTAAAATTCGACCGATGGGCCGAACCAAGAGCTGATGAATGGCGCGTTGACATTAAATACTATAAATTAAATGTATACGTTACAATATAAAAGGCTAGTGCTGTGTGTCACTCTGTATACGTTATAATAGAAAAGACTACCAATAAACAAAACTTTACTACAGACTAAGTTTATTTTTTGTATAAACAATTAATCTATTTATCTAATGAATTTTTTTTTTTGGAATGAATTATTAGAATAAAAAAAAATAATTGATGATGCAACATTATTTCTTAAAGGATTGCGGGTCCAACAAGAATAATTTGTGTAAATCATCATCTAACCCTTTAACGGATGTCGTCGTTGGGGATAACGGATGGATACATCGACAGACAGATGGTTGGACGGGTGGTCGTGTATTAAAGTGCTTTACTCTGTATACGTTATAATATATGTAACTGGTGGTTTATTGTTACTAATAGATAAATGTAACTGGTGGTTTATTGTGTAATAGATAAATGTAAATGGTGGTTTACTGTCTAATAGATAAATGTAACTGGTGGTTTATTCTCTAACAGATAAATGTAACTGGTGGTTTATTCTCTAACATATAAATGTAACTGGTGGTTTACTGTCTAATAGATAAATGTAACTGGTGGTTTATTGTCTAATAGATACATGTAACTGGTGGTTTACTGTCTAATAGATAAATGTAACTGGTGGTTAACTGTCTAATAGATACAGTTTGATAGTAGGACTGTGTGTACATAGATAAGATACCATCAGTTAACTGCATCGGCAGCACAATGAGCATACGCTGATATCCGCCTTGCATGGTTGCTTGTATGGTTGATAAAAACAAACAATCTGTAATTTGATTTTGTACTTAAAACTAACTGTATTTTTCATAAAATTTGATTGACATTTCATTGCTATGCTGATTTACCATAATACACGTTAATGAGGCCCGTAGCGTGTGTGGTCAAATAATGATGAAAACTGTCTGAAGTGCAATGTTTGGAATTTTTTAGGGCATTCTGTGTGCAAGCTACACTTAAGATAAATACATCATTCAACTCAGGATAAAACAATGAGTAAATACTGAAAATTACAGCCTGATACCTCTTTTAGTTTTTGAAATATTCGCTACGCAATATTCAATAATAGTGTATAATCATGCAATTTCATGCAATTTTTTACCAAGAAGGCGTTAAGACACCAACATGAAATTTTCACCATAGCTAGTACTTGCCAAGGTTAACAAGTGTGCAAAATATGAAAAGTGTGAATTACTGTCCACATGGTCATCTGGGGGTCGCAATAAGTGCAAAAATGGACGACCATGATGCTTAAAGGGGCCCACCATGAGTACACTATTATTGATTAACAGGAATTCTCTATCAAAATAATAAACACATATATGGTAATTACTAATTGTATAACAAACATCATTTCATGTCTTATAGGTTCTTGGCTATACCGAGTCAAATATTGATGAAAACTGTCTGAAGTGCAATGTTTGGAATTTTTTAGGGCATTCTGTGTGCAAGCTACACTTAAGATAAATACATCATTCAACTTAGGACAAAACAATGAGTAAATTCTGAAAATTTCAGCCTGATACCTCTTTTAGTTTTTAAAATATTCACGTTCAAATATCGCGAAAATGTAAATGTCACGCGCACTCGCGACTGCCCTTAGAAATTAAAAAAATCATATCTCAGAAAGTTTTTGACCAAACGCCCTAAACTTTTCAGGAATCACTCAACTTTGAATGTACCACAAGCCCTGAAAATTTCAGGAAGATCTGAGGGGGGTCGGGTGAACAATTGTCAAAAAACTGGTTGAGTTGACATGGAATGACCCAATAGATAAATGTAACTGGTGGTTTATTGTCTAATAGATAAATGTAACTGGTGGTTTACTGTCTAATAGATAAATGTAACTGGTGGTTTATTGTCTAATAGATAAACACCTCATCCTTACAAAAACTAAAACAAAAATATGTTTCCCCACCAATGGCACGTTAACCTGTTTATGTGTAAGAAACTATAAAGATTTCATAAAGAAAAATATATATATATATAATATATTAATAAAGAAACCAGCATTTTGTGACTTAGTTCTCCAGCCTGAAGCCAGAGATTGATTGCAGCCTCTGACAATTCGCTAATGGGTTGCAGTCCACACAAATTTGTTATCGAAGAGTTGTCGTGTCTGCCAAACTAAAACATGTAGGGGTAGAGAGTTGGAAGGGGGGGGGAGGGAGACGAGTGTAGAACAGTGGCGTTATTTATTAGGAGCGCTCCGCCCCGGGATACGCGGCCGTCATGACCAGGTAAATGACACATCAGGCAATAAACCTGATCAGCATCGAATTGTTTGTCGATATCGCCGTGTATTCTACTTGCTGGGCGGTGTCGGAAACACGCATCTCTCCCTGCTAAGATTTTGTGTTTCTTTAATTCTAGCATTAAGTATTGCTAACACTTCATTTTGTGTTTCTTTAATTCTAGCATTAAGTATTGCTAACACTTCATTTGGTGTTTCTTTAAATCTAGAATTAAGTATTGACAACACTCCAATTTCTATCTTATCAAGGCTTCTTCTTCTTCTCTCTCTCTCTGTCTCTCTCTTTCTCCCCCCCCTCTCACATCTATATGAAGTTAAAATAAAGTAAAAACTTGCGCGAAAAAGAAATGCTGAAAGGTTGTTTTTTTAATCATAACAGACAGAGAAAAGATATTTACTCAGAGTTATGTTCATTGGAGTTTTATCTATCTATCTATCTATCTATCTATCTATCTATCTATCTATCTATCTATCTATCTATCTATCTATCTATCTATCTATCTATCTATCTATCTATCTATCTATCTATCTATCTATCTATCTATCTATCTATCTATCTATCTATCTATCTGTCTGTCTGTCTGTCTGTCTGTCTGTCTGTCTGTCTATCTATCTATCTATCTATCTATCTCTATATATGTTTATTTGTATACATCCATTCGACACGC
Organism: Bulinus truncatus; assembly: GCA_021962125.1. Taxonomy (NCBI): domain Eukaryota; kingdom Metazoa; phylum Mollusca; class Gastropoda; family Planorbidae; genus Bulinus; species Bulinus truncatus. The sequence goes on along the minus strand of JAGDYQ010000495.1, from coordinate 38,695 downwards.
CTTCAATTTATTCGTCTTTCCAGTCATCCATCAATCTATCTTTGCATCCACCAATTTCCATCGAGCTTGCCGCACTATCACCATTCCATTCTTTCACCTGTTGGTCTGTCCCTCCATACATCCATGCGTCATTCTATTGGTCTATTTTGATTATCAGTCCAACAACCCACCAATCAAAATACATGAAAACACGATTCTCAAGCCGCTAAATCGTTTCTAGAGTCGAAACATTTCCTCCCCCCCCCCCTCAAATCTTTTCCGTGTTCGTTATCCACGGTGATTCCGGTACACAGACATCGACAGCCTCTGCTGGAATGTTGATTTACGATGATCCACTTACAGTTCAGTCAGTATGAGGTGGGAGGGGGCATTTGAATATAACTTGAGGACCACCTCTCCCCACCCCTTTTTTTTAGTAGACAGTTGAGACGGTTTGTATTATTAATGAAACTATCCGTGGATGCATTAGGCCCCCATGGACCCCCGCCCCCCAAACCAACCAACCCACACAGACACTCTTCTACACTCAGGCTCCCACACATTCCTTCACACATTAATACGCCCTCCCATCCATGGCGCCCGGTGGGGGGGGGTGTCAACAAGAGAGACATCGCCATACCTCTGAATTAAAAATCAGCTCGCTCTTTTTTTTTAAACAGTTCACTAGAGCTAATAGGGTCGAATCAAACGTAGAGTAATTCACCTGTAGCCAATTCACTTAATATTAAGCCGGTTTGCCCAGACGCCTTTGTACCCTCTATAATTTTCAGCCCCCTCCTCCCTCCTCCCCCCCCCCCTTTTTCTAATGAGGCGGGAAGGTCTTGATAAACTTAACCTTGACCTTATCCTTCCTTTTTCTTTAACTCACCTTGAAAAAACTAAACACACGTGCCACGCAATATGATACACGCCGCCAACGGGCGCCGTGTACTGCCGCCCCCCCCTCCTCTCCCTCTCATTCAGGTAATAAAACTTCAGCATTATCCTCCATTCCCCCGCCCCTCCCCCTTCTGCAACTTTTTCTTTCCATCACACACAAACTTTTTAATAATTGATTGAGCTCATTTTCGGCCGATGCGCTCCATTAACGGACAAAGCCAGACGTATGCATAAATCAATATCATTTAGTTTGATGTACATTTAACAAACAAACACTTTTTTTGATGTACATTTAACAAACAAACACTTTTTTGCATCCTAACGGTTAACACTGGCGGCTGTGGCGTTACAAAAAATACAACAAATTTATACAGATCCGCGGTTCTTAAATTGTGGTACGCGTACCTCAAGGGGATACGGGAATATTTATGCATGAGTACGCTGATGACGTAATTTTTTGGCTTGAAAAAAAAATTATTTGACGAAGGTCTCCAGTTATCATCTTGACTCACCACCAAACCACGTGCCCCGAGTATCTCATTAACGAGGTGAGCACATTACGTTATGAAAATAAGTATATTCATTCGCGAAGTTAGATGTTAGGGGTACACTCGGACCAGGCCCGTAGCGTGCGCGGAGGGGGGGGGGAGGACCAGGGCCCCCCATGCTTATTTGTTCTACTTAGTAAAATGTATTACCTGCCCCCCCTGCTATTGCCTGGCCCCTTGCTGTAGAATGCCTTGCCCCTCTTGTAGAATTTTTACGCTGCCTCGGACACACTTTAGCACCCTTTCGCGACAAAGGTTTGAGAATCGCTAATACAGATGGCGTTGTGTCAACATCTACTTTTGTCTCCCGTGGTGCCGCCATGGCCATGGTAGGAATAAAAAAAAGGCGCCATAAAAATCATACCGCATATCATCTACAACATAATCAGTGGTAAATATCATCTACAACATAATCAGTGGTAAAATATCATCTACAACATAATCAGTGGTAAAATATCATCTACAACATAATCAGTGGTAAATATCATCTACAACATAATCAGTGGTAAAATATCATCTACAACATAATCAGTGGTAAATAGCATCTACAACATAATCAGTGGTAAATATCATCTACAACATAATCAGTGGTAAATATCATTTACAAAATAATCAGTGGTAAATATAATCTACAACATAATCAGTGGTAAAATATCATCTACAACATAATCAGTGGTAAAATATCATCTACAACATAATCAGTGGTAAAATATCATCTACAACATAATTAGTGGTAAATATCATCTACAACATAATCAGTGGTAAATATCATCTACAACATAATCAGTGATAAATATCATCTACAATATAATCAGTGGTAAATATCATCTACAACATAACTCCTATACAAGATTGAGAGAACTTCTTAGTTGAGTTAACAGGCGTACTATGTTGAATCATTTAAAAATAAATAATTGAAAGCAAATAAATATCTACCTACAAAAAAAAAAACACACACACACACAGCAACAACAAAATAACAACAACAACAACAACAAATATGCTAATGTTATATGTTTTAAACTATTACTACATTATGACGTTCGCCATGTATAAAAGGATAATCTAAGAATTCACCCCCCTCTCCCCTTCCCTCCGACCCATAGACGTAACCGCCGCTGGTTACAGTAAAAAAGGGGGGGGGGGTGTGACAATGTAAAACGGTATTTACAATCGCCAGGTCTCTTTTTTTTAAAAACTCTGACAGGCCGCGGGAGGGGGGGGGGAATAGAGGGTAGAGAGAGAGAGAGTGTGTGTGTGTGTGTGTGTGTATGTGTGTGTGTGCTGCACTCACGCAGAAAAAAAAGTACGAGTCACGTGACACGGTAAGATAATTCAACAGACAGTGCGAGTAATTTTACATGTGCACGATTGAAATAAATCAATGCCAGAACTTTACTCACTCTCACACACACTCTCTCTCTCTCTCTGTCTCTCTCTCTCTCTCTCTCTCTCTCTCTCTCTCTCACACACACACACACACACACAAACACACAAAGTTATTAGCTGATCTCCGGAATCACTTTGTTTGTAAAGCCAGTGCCAAACCTAGGGATTCGGGGGCCCCGAGGCTTGGCCTCTTTTGGAGCCCCTGCATTATGAAGTTTTGTCACCACTTTTGGGGGTTTTCCTCAAACTGGGGCCAGGCGGACTTTCGATTTGGATGCCCCATACCCCACCCTATTTTCACTTCACTTAACATTTGAATCTTTTAAGTTCATCCCCGCCATGTCCATTCGTTTGAAGAGTTGAAGGTCCAGACTAATCTTTCTACAGACGTTGGGGGAGGGGGTGTCAAGGTGGTGGGGGGGGGAGGCAGAAAACATTAGAGGGTAGGGAGGAAGGGGTAGGGAGGAAGGGCTAGGGAGGGGGGAGGGTGGGTGAAGAGGAACGTGTCGAGCTTACAATTTGTCATGAATTTCGACGGGAGTAACATAACACATCAGGCGACTGAGATTTTCATGTTAAATAATGGTATTTACTAGTGTGCGAAGTCACTGTCAGCCAAATAGTGCAATAGCCAAGGAGGCACCACGGAAGATGTTGTAGGGACTTAAACCATGACCTAATATATATATATATATATATATATATATATATATATATATATATTGGTCCTGACGGGAGATCAAACCAGTGACCTCTCAGCTTAACGTATTTACAATAAGTAGTGTTTTTATATATTTTCAAATAAAATTAATAATTGAACATCGACTTGAAATAGTTAGTAGTTTTACCAGTTGATATAACTAAACATTCAAACCCACCTATACGGGCCTCCTAGTGCGGTGAACCCGATTTGCCCAACCCCCTTTTGATGGCTCTACTGCCCCCACTGGTCAACTGGTCAATGCAGTTTTTTAAAATGTGCATGCTTCCGTCTGCTACAATATACACCCCCTTCGTGGATGCTAAGTCGCTATTAGATATTCGGCCCGAGGGGGGGGGGATGACCTGGGCAGATATTTACCAGAGATGTTTGGGAAAGGCGGGGTGGGGCTGGGTGGGTGGGGGAGAGAGATTTAATTGAAGTTAATCTTTGAATCTTTATTTTTTAACGTCGCTTAGATTGTTTTTTTTTCTATGAGAATGAATCACAGTATGTGCGCGTGTGTATGTGTGTGTTCTTGTGCGTGCGTTTGTTTTTGCGTTTGTGTGTGCATGTGTTTGTGTGTGTGTGTGTGTGCGCGCGCATGTTTCTCAGCTAATCTCTAAAATGTAAAAAGTCCTTTATTTTCCTCCTTATTTTTTCAATGACACATTCAAGGTTCAAAGTGTTATGTGTTCTACAACTAGCACTATGTCATCGATAAAAATAAAAGTTCACCTCGATATCGTCACGTGACCCAGAGATATACATTTAATGAATAAGCTGAATTAAAAAAAAATGCTTACATTCAGGAAAATGCTTGTAACTTTGATATAAACAATAGAAGATTATCAGAATTTTTTTGTTTTTGATATCGCGTATCTGTGTTTCGTATGTTGTGTGGCAAATTGTGTTAGGGCGTGGCGTATTGAGAGATACGTGACCTTCTGTGTAATAAGACACAACAACTATAAAGACACTAGACCTAGACGTATTAGTATGAAGGCAGATGACTTCTATCCATTTAGATATCAGACTTCTATCTATTAAGATATATGAATTCTATCTATTAAGATATATGACTTCTATTCATTAAGATAAGATCACTATCCATAAAGATACAAGACTTATATCCAATAACATACCAGACTTCTATCCATTATGGAAATATGTGGGAGCTTATGGGAATATGTGGGAGCTAATGGGAATATGAAGGAGCTTATGGGAATATGTAGGAGCTTATGGGAATATGTAGGAGCTTATTGGAATATGTAGGAGCTTATGGGAATATTAGGAGCTTATGGGAAAATGAAGGAGCTTATGGGAATATCTTGGAGCTTATGGCAATATGTAGGAGCTTATTGGAATATGTAGGAGCTTATGGGAATATTAGGAGCTTATGGGTATATGTAGGAGCTTATGGGAATATGTAGGAGCTTATTGGATTATGTAGGAGCTAATGGAGATATGGGGGAGCTTATGGGAATATGTAGGAGTTTATGGGAATATGTAGGAGCTTATGGCAATATGGAGGAGCTTATGGGAATATGTAGGAGCTTATGGGTATATCTGATAGCTTATGGCAATATCTATGAGCTTATTGGAATATGTAGGAGTTTATGGGAATGTGTAGGAGCTTATGGGAATAAGTGGAAGCTTATGGCAATATGTGCCAATTGATTCTACTCATATTTAGTATTTGGCGAATGGGACTATATGCTTTGCGTTTATTTTCAAACACGTAAGGTCAAAATTTTACGCATCAGTAAATACTACTCCTATTTTTCAATAATTGAAGCGGACTACAAGCTTCATTTTAATTTTCTGCTATACAATGATCAACTGCCATGCATAAGTAGATTCAACTATATGTCAATTATCGAAAAAAAGAGATATAGAAAGAGAGAAAGAGAGAGAGAGAATGGGAATATATGATAACTTAATGGAATTTTTGGGAACTTTTGGGAATATGCAGGAGTTATGGGAATATTTGGGAGCTTATGGCAATATCTGAGAGCTTATAGGAATATGTAGGAGCTTATGGGAATAGGTGGGAGCTTATGGGAATATTAGGAGCTTATTGAAATTTGTGGGAGCTTATGGAAATATATGGGAGCATATGGGAATATGAAGGAGCTTATGGGTATATGTAGGAGCTTATGGGAATATGTAGGAGCTTATGAGAATATGTAGGAGCTTATTGGAATATGTAGGAGCTAATGGGAATATTTAGGAGCTTATGGGAATATGTAGGAGCTTATGGCAATATATGAGAGCTTATGGGAATATGTAGGAGCTTATGGGAATATGTAGGAGCTTACGGTAATATGGATGAGCTTATGAGAATATGTAGGAGCTTATTGGAATATGTAGGAGCTTATGGGAACATTAGGAGCTTATTGGAACATGTAGGAGCTTATGTGAATATCTGGGAGCTTATGGCAATATCTGGGAGCTTATGGGAATATGTAGGAGCTTATGGGAATATGAAGGAGATTATGGGAATAAGTGAGAGCTTAAGGGAATATGTGCCAATCGATTCTACTCCTGTTTAGTATTTGGCGAATGGGACTATAGGCTTTGTGTTTATTTTCAAACACGTAAGGTCAAAATTTTACGCATCAGTAATTTCTACTCCTATTTTTCAATAATTTAAACGAACTATAAGCTTCGTTTCAATTTTCTGCTATACAATGATCAACTGCCATGCATAAGTATATTTAACTCTATGTCAATTATCGAAAAAGAGAGATAAGGAAAGAGAGAGAGAGAGGGAGAAAGAGAGAATGGGAATATGCCGGAGCTTATGGGAATATGCGGGAGCTTATGGGAATATGTGAGATATAAATAAACAAATATATATATATATATATATATATATATATATATATATATACAGAGAGAGAGAGAGAGAGACAGAGAAAGAGAGAGAGAGAAGATTGGGAATATTTGGGAGCTTATGGGAATATTAGGAGCTTAATGGAACATGTAGGAGGTTATGTGAATATCTGGGAGCTTATGGGAATATTTGGGGGATTACGACAATATCTGGGAGTAATGGGAATATTTAGGAGCCTAAGGGAATAAGTGGGAGCTTATGAGAATATTAGGAGCTTATGGGAATATTAGGAGCTTATGATATAAGACTTCTATCAATTAAGATACAAATCTTCTATCTATTAATATACAAGACTTCTATGTATGAATATACAAAACTGCATGTATATTTAGATATCAAGTAACATTTATTTTGACCAATGATGTGATTCCAATCATAGCTGTAATACATTTATTTTGACCAATGATGTGATTCCAATCATAGCTGTAATACATTTATTTTGACCAATGATGTGATTCCAATCATAGCTGTAATACATTTATTTTAACCAATGGTGTGATTCCATTCATAGCTGTAATACATTTATTTCGACCACCGATGTGATACCAATCATAGCTGTAATTTGAATGACGGGTCAGTACTAATCGATAAGCGTTAAAATATTCAATAGCTATTGTTTTAAACTGTTGATATGAGGTAGCGTTCCACACCAGTGACCCGACTGATCTTATACCATAACCAAGTAGTGGCCCACAACATTGGTTCATCAAAGGAAGGTTCAGAATAGTATGAACTGGTAAATGGTTTATGCAATTTATCAACAGTGACTCATTTACAATTTTCTTTTTGCGATCACAGAATATAATCATCACTTTTAAACTCATTGGCAAAGTCGGTCTTAGGCATAAGGAGACCATAGGCAGCAGGGACGCTTTATCAACTAGGCACAGTAGGCACTGTGCCTAGGGCCTACGGACTTTTCAAGGGCCTACGAAAGCCAGAACATAAAGTGAAAGCAAGTTCAGAATGCCAGTAAAATTTAATAATGTTTGTATTAAAGTAACTATATATATATATATATATATAACCTTGTGAGATGAGCAAGTCAAGCTGCAGATCTGTAAATTACAGTATGTTAACTTTTCGGCTCTTTGTTATAGCAAAGTCACATATGACGTCCTCAAAAGTTTATTTAGATTTCAAATAGCAAAGAAGTACTGGTGCATTCTTGAAAAATATTAATAATGCAGATGGAGAGGGCCTAAGACTTTAAAAGTGCCTAGGGCCTACCATGACCTTAAAACGGTCCTGATAGGCAGAGATTTCAAGATATGTTTCGGAGTCCTGAGCTAACGCTCTACTCTTCGGTATACTTTCTATCTGTATAATGACGACAAATAGCATTCCATCATTCTTTTTTTTTCTCGCTAATTTTTTTCTCATATCGTGTACTGATTCAACGCGATTAATCTCTGAACCTGCCATTCGGCATTATAATCAGACAGAAGAAAATCACACAAACAAATCTGGGGTTGAGAGTTATCTTCAATGACGCAATTGCTTCATTAAATCCCTTTCACGTAAATCACTGGACTATATTCCATTTATAAATCTCTTATGTCTCATTGTTGCGCACGTTCTTGCATCCTGCGGTAAAAATCAAATGCAGTGCAAGGCCCGGTATAACAGATGGGAGGGAAAGAATTATTTCCCCTGGATGTGTGCGCGTGACATTTGCGTATTTGTACAAACTTATTATTTCCCCCCTACCTCTTTAAAGAAGGTAGAAAAAAAATGTGGAAGCAGACAGTGGGTGGGTGAGATGGGGGACGGGAGGCAAGGAAAGATAACCTTCAGAGTGCCAACATGTGGAGTTGTCTCGAAGTTTAAATATCATAGACATAGGTTCTTGAGTCAACATTTCATCTGAGGTGAGCACGAATGTCTAGTGCTGGTTTTTATTTTGTGTTCAATCAAGGCCGTAGCCAGAATTTTGTTGGGGGGGGGCTGTGCGGTTTTGGTGAGGGGGGGGGGCTGTGCGGAGAGTTTTATATAGGAAAAAATTGGAACGCAATGATAAAGAAGTATATTTTATAATAAAATTTGATTTTTAGAATCAATTTGCGGGGGGGGGGGGGGCTGCATCCCTCCTAGCCCCCTCCCTGGCTACGGCCTTATGTTCAATGGAGTATATATATATATATATATATATATATATTAGAGCTGCTGTTCGATTAAAAAAAAATGATATATATAAAAGACCCATATAAGCATTTATAATTATATTACCTATATAATTATATGTCCTATATAAGTATATGACCTCTATAAGTATATGGCCTATATAATTGTTATAAGCATTGGGCCTATATTAGTATATACATCTATATGTATGTATAAGTATAGGGCCTATGTAAGTATGTATAACTGTATGACCTATTTAAGTATAGGATCTATAATGTGGTATGGATCCTTGACGATCAGGAATACATTTCCTATACTACCCCCCTCCCCCTCAACCCCACTATCCGCACGTTTTGCAAGAGAACTATTTGTCTTCCCTTATATCCGAGCTTTGCCACCCATCCGCCCACCCGCCAATATATCCCGTCTTTCATAAGTGTATCCGTCCGCAGGTCTGATAGCCTATATATATCGGGCTGCACGTTGTTCACCTATCAATCCATCTTTCCATCCCGCTGTCCAACTATATCAGTTTCTCCAGTTTAAGGTAAATGGAATGAATTAACACCCCCCCCCCCAACCTCCAGCTGTTTGATAACCACCAGCCTGCCTCGACGTATCAGATAACAGTTTTTTTTTTATTACTGGAGGTAAGACACAGCCGATTGTTACATACCGCGGGTTAATTCATATCAACAACAGCAATAGTAATTAAAGACCTACAGCTTTGAAAGAATGTATGTCCTTCTGTGCTGTATAAATCTAAACACAATGTGTTCTGTGGAAACTGCTTTCATATCAAGGCGGGTTAAAAAAAATACATATTAAAAAATAATCTGGTATAAAAATGCACTGAACAAAGTAAAGAAAAGACAACTCATCATATCCTATAAATATTCACATAAGTTATCATAAATTAATATACCAGCGCAGTGATATATTGGTCAAATAAGAAGCAAGGGAGCGCATAGTGGGAGCAAAAAAAAGTGGGAGTTATCGGGACACTGAAAGGAGTTCTGGAGGAACGCGTTTCGGTTCTGAAGAAAAAGGTAAGGGAACGTCCGTTTAACGCGTTCCCCTCCCAATACACCACTGTTGTACAAGCATGTGTGTACCCCATCTACAGTTACAGATTAATATTAACATTTGTACTTTTATATTGCTACTGCTATCAATAGTCTAATAAATAAAATTCACCTTTATTTTGTTGCTTTGTTTTTGACACAAACGAAAATTTTATTTCAATTGGCTGTAATTTGTTTTAACACTTTGATAAAAGTCCTTTTTGCCATGCTTGGCAAGGGGCCTTCAAATTACAGTTGGCTCTGAAACACATTATTTCTGATGCCACATTTAGAATAACTGCAATTAAGCTTATTTGTTTGAAAGTGATGTTTTTAAAATAATATTAACATTATTTTTTAACTTTTATTCACTTTTTTGGGTCGGTGGATGTTTCTTATTTAAGACTCATTTTCAGCTGAGAGCATAAACTTATCAAAATTGGGATATAGTACAGAATACATTTTATCACTGCTTTTTTTTGTAAAAAAAAATAGTAGGTGCCAGTAATTTTTGATGGATTGCCTAAATTTTAGCTAAAACCCAGCGTCTAGTTTAGTTCTTATTGCGCACAATTTTAAAATAATTCAATTTTAATTAATAATATAATAAGTTAATAAAAACAAGAAAAATAATAATTTTTTCCCCACATTGAAAAAGGTGTGCCGGTACGCCGTACCGTCACAAAAAAAGCACTGCATTTTATTATAAAGCTAACAGACATATAATAAAAGGTATTCGACAAGAGAAATTATTGTATATCAGAAAATACTTTTTATTGTTTGAGTCGAATAATCCCAACGGCAACACATAAACTTGTTGCATAAACATTCAAGTTAAATTGTGACAATAATGGTTGTTTCAAGTGAGCGACTTGAGCTTTGAGTTGGGACAATGGAACCACAGGGCGAGAGGTCAGAAGGTATATGGAGCGATCCTTTATGTCCAATCCGTGGTGGGAGGCCGAGAGGAGACGATAGAGCTATGATAAGCCCGATTCCCGACTGGGAATTGTCCGATCGGCGCCTACGGTACAATTTACGACTCTATGTTACCGACACTGAAGGGAGGATGAAGGAGCGGTTTGCTGTACGACTGCCCACGTTTGGCGAGGTTCGGCTGGACGAGTCGAGATTCCCGCTATTCATGGGCCTCGAAGGCAGCTGCAGAAGGGTAGGTTTTATCTTAACAGCCCTAGGGGACTAAATCTCGGCTCGACCCCATATAGAGAAACTCATCAACTTAAACAGATGAGGACGAACTTTCCGATGATCACTCAATATCCAGGGGGCGTATCCGTGAAATACGGGTTGGATCGACTACTGCCTCCGCTGTCAGAGTTCCAATAGGGAATCGTACGGGCTCGAACTCTCTTTCCAGCAGGGCGCAGTTCTCTGCCGGTATCGATGCCGCGTTGGACGACTGCGGGCTGTGCCTGATGGATTCGTACTCGTTGCTGTGCGTCGGCCCGGAGTGGCTGTTGTCCATGTAGACGTGCTGCATCTCCCGCCAGTACAGGTAGACGTACACGATGGTGGCCACGATGAAAGGGGAAGAAGAAGAAAGTGATGACGCCCGTCAGGATGTAGTAGGCAGGGGAGTAGGCGTCGTACCTGTTGGGCGGCTGGGGGGTCGTGGTCTCTCCAGAGAGATGGTGACCGGATCGATTACTTTTTATCGAAGAAACAAAAATCGTGAATTGAGAAATGAGATCGCTGAAAGAGATCTGACATTTGCAACTGGACATGTTGAAGGAATTATCGCCAGTCACAAGAAATTTGACAGGATGTGAATTATGGGATAGGTTAAGGAGAAGGAGACCCCCATAACTCCGGCACGTGACCGTCACATTATATTCGATGACCTCGTTAATATTAAGAGAACATTCAACGGTAGAGTTGGTTCGCTCCCTCATTTCGTACCGTGAACCTAATATGAACCCATCATTGGTTTTAAAGACCGGAACTGCTGCCGACCATTTACCTTTTGGTTCCACCGCGTTCGCTATGAGGATCTCCTTCTCGCTGTAACAGCCGTGCAATGTATGAGACATACACTTGCACTGGACGTCCGCGAAATTCTCCGTCGCATGAATATCAAAACGAATCGGGGATTCCCCGTATGTCGACAGAACATCGCCGTGGGCGTTGGCACAGCTTAAACTCAAATTAATTGGCTGGCTCTCACTAGAGCATTGCAAATGGAGGATCATTCCAGGGGAAATCGTAATTTTCTCTGGCAGATAAACTCCAGATTCATTTGTAAATGAAATACGGCTTGCAGACTCTGCCGCGTAGGTTTGCAATGCGAGGTCTTGAGATTTGATCTCTGTGACTGACCTGACCTTGTACATGGCGTGGCAAGTGACCCTTGTGGGTGCAGGTTTACTCAGCTGGGCCTTGGCTACAGAGAAATATGTATCGTTTACCCCTGTGACAGGATATCGGTTTATTGTCATTTCGTCTAGTTCGATGCCGTCGCTAGACATTTTGATAAAAGGTACTTCCCCGAACCATCTTCCGGTGCAGATGACCCTGGAGCCGTACCGGCAGGGCTGCTGAAGGTGAAGCTCGGGAAGTTCAGAGATGATCACCTCATTTGTTAGCAATGAATAGTTTCCCGTGATGCGAACCTCAAATCGGTAAATTCCGGTTCGCTTCGGGAAATACGCAAACTCGCAAATTTCCGGGGGTATCGTTCGGTTGTACGTTAACTTTCCCGATGGATCTTCAGTCATTCGTCCATTCTCGAGAACGCAGAAGTTGCAGTGCAGAGCAATGTTTGTGTGGTGCAGATCACAATGAGAGAGGATCCCTTCTACTGCAAGTCTTTTGGCCCAACACAGAGGTTCGTCTACTGTGTGAGCATCATTTTGTGGAGCTTGATTATCACTGGATAGTATAGTGTGAGTCAGACACAAGCTTATCAAAAGCGTTAAGTACATAGCAGAAGATGATAAAAATAATCCGGTCACGTGACTTCACATCATATGATCGCGGTTGTAAGTAACACCTGGAAAATATCAAATTGTTAAGCATTTAATATGCCTGCAATATCACCCAATACAATAAATATAATAACTGTTTAAAGATTGTTTGATAGGTCTGAATAAAATAACAACACTAACAGTATAAAACAATACATAACGTTTCTATCTACTGTAGTTACAATGTTTATAACATAAACTTTCTATCTACTGTAGTTACAGTGTTTATAGCATAAAGTTTCTATCTACTGTAGTTACAATGTTTATAACATAAAGTTTCTATCTACTGTAGTTACAATGTTTATAACATAAAGTTTCTATCTACTGTAGTTACAATGTTTATAACATAAAGTTTCTATCTACTGTAGTTACAATGTTTATAACATAAAGTTTCTATCTACTGTAGTTACAATGTTTATAAAGTTTCAGTATCCACGAACTTTTCATATTTTGTTCACACCGTATCGATTATTAATCAATGAACCCTTTATTTCATTAGAGTAACAAAAATCACGTTGTTATGTCCATCAACTTACCCCATTCATTACACATTATGAAGCTCTAGTCCGTCAGCTTCTTACTACCCAAGATATGATAACAATTTATAAAGTTGTTGTTATCTGTCACAAATCATCAACGGTGACGCTAAATTATTTCTGCATTTGTTAGTAGGCTAAGTGTCTTATTCCGTATCACATAATTAACAGTTTTTATCATTCAGATTTAAATTTCATTTTCAAAGTACGACTACAATGTAATAAATGGTGCTTACATAGAACGGATGATTGTAACGTTTCAAGTAGGAAAAATACAATTATCTTTTCTAAGCCATAGTTTACCTTTGATGACCTCGCTAAGCCGGCAGAGTTACAGTGTAAGGACAGGTTAGAGTAAGATACCATCTGATATCTACGTGAACTCTAAAAGATATGACATAAGTGGCTATTCCTTTACATATTGTGACGACTAGTCAAAATTTAAGCTTTGACTTTATCATAGAACAATTCATAAATACAAAAACTCTATGGCAAACAAGATAGACGCAATCACAACATATCCTTGGAGCCTTTTTTATAGTCTTATTGCTGTAGTCTCATTGCTGTAGTCTCATTGCTGTAGTCTCATTGCTGTAGTCTCATTGCTGTAGCCTCATTGCTGTAGTCTCATTGCAGTAGTCTTGTTGCCGTAGTCTTATTGCTGTATTCTCATTGCTGTAATCTTGTTGCTTTAGTATTATTGCTGTATTCTCATTGCTGTAGTCTTGTTGCCGTATTCTCTCTCATTGCTGTCGTCTTGTTGCCGTAGTCTTATTGCTGTATTCTCATTGCTGTAGTCTCATTGCTGTAGTCTTGTTGCCGTATTCTAATTGCTGCAGTCTTGTTGTCATAGTCTTATTGCTGTATTCTTATTACAGTATTCTCATTGCTGTAGTCTCATTGCTGTAGTCTTGTTGCCGTATTCTCATTGCTGTAGTCTTGTTGTCATAGTCTTATTGCTGTATTCTCATTGCTGTAGTCTTGTTGTCATAGTCTTATTGATGTAGTCTTAAGCCTAAACAAGTTTTAATAGGAAGAAGGCTAGGAAATACATCTAGGCTGTAGCTTTAAGGATTATTGTTGACATTCAGAAAATTAGTTTAGAAACTCCGTACCTTTAAAGTTTTTGTCTTATTTGTTTGTCTTTACTAAAGCCAATTGTGTAACAACTGTTTCAGAAACAAAGTATAATTTTACTGTGTTAAGAAATAAAGTTCCTTTAGTCATACGGGCCATCGGGGCAGATGAAATGTAGAAAGGGATTGTGTGGTTAGCACAACGCCCAGCCGCCTTTACTTCCCCAACTTAATCAGGTACCCATTTAAAGCTGTTAGGACTTGTCGGACGACATTGCAGCAAATTTCACCTGGAAAAATTCCATGTTCCTCTCCGACGATCGAACCCAAGTCTCTCAGGTCGACATTCGATTATCTACACCACTCGGGCATCCGTCCCTAATTGTTACTGTGATGGTTAATAAATAATAATGATAAATGAAAGAAGAGTTTTATTCTGTACTTGCGTTAAGAAATATACATTTATACAAAAACCATTCATGAAAGAATGCTAACACTATGTGCAGGCATGCGTCAATAGTTGGAGTCTATGTTTCTTTTCTGCTTGGTGAATCAATTTTACACTTTTTGACTACATGCAAGTTGGTTCTAATCGGCAAATTTCCTATCTTACGTCATGTTAACTAAAAACAAACAACAAACCAACGAAAAAAAAAGAAAACTTTGATAACTGTGACGTGTAGATTTTGTGTAGAATTACCCCCCACCCCCTCCCATGTACTAACGTCCCACCCTAACGGTCAGTCTGCACATTCCAGGTTCACCGCTGGGTCGAGGTCCCAGCAATTAAAATATTTTTTAGTATCGTTTGCCACGCCCCCCCCCCCCCCATAATCGTAGCTCGACCTGATGTTTTGACAGGATGCTAGTGACCTTGGCCTTCTTTAGTCAGTAAGGTGCCGACAGTCATACGAGTTAGACGTAGTTAGAGTAGTGTAGATAGTTCTAAGATTCTAAGAGTTAGTTGTAAACTTGTAGTGACATTTGTTTAAGTAGACACCATTAGACAAAGGACTTATATTGTATATACATATATATTCATCTATGTTTAGAAGCCATTAAAGTTACATCTTTATGTGTGTATACCAAGCGTTGGAGTTAATATATATATATATATATATATATATATACATATATATATATATATATATATATATATATATATATATATATATATATATATATAGATGTTGTGGGCTGTAGTTGTTGTAAAGTAAAATCATTCCAGCTAGAAACACAGCAGTAAACCAAATAACTAAATACCGCTACATATTTAACAAGTAAAAATCAACGTAACATTTGGCGATCCTACGCCTTGTAAATTATAAAGTAACATAATAACGTTACAATTACAATGCATTAAAATGGGTCGGATGGCCGAGTGGTATAGATGCTCGACCATCGATCTAAGAGTCTTGGGTTTGATCCTCGATAATAACCAAGGGAACCTTTCCAGGTTCTAGTAAAAGTTGGTTTAAGTCCCAGAATTTCACACAGCTTTAAATGGGTAACTCTTAAGTTGGGTAAGTAAAGCGGCTGGACGTTGTGCTAAAATCCTTAAATTACGCAACCCACAATGGCAATAGTTTTGGCTTTAAAAACCTACCATAAAACATGAAGAAAAAAAAAACCTATAAGTAAAGATAATTAAAGCTTCATTGATGCATACATAGATTTACTATTATTAGTGGGACGTATGGCCGAGTGGTGTAGGTATTCTACTAACGATCTGAGAGTCCCGTGTTCGAGCGTTGGTGAGAACCATGGGAATTTTTTCCAGGTTAAATTTGGTGCAAAGTCGTCTCACAAGTCTATCCAGCTTTAAATGGGTACCTTAAGTAAAGGCGGATGGGCTTTGAGCTAACCATACAATTCCTTCATATGCCGAGGTTTTAGAAACAGATGAATTCTACACTTCATATGCCGAGGTTTTAGAAACAGATGAATTCTACACTTCATATGCCGAGGTTTTAGAAACAGATGAATCTGTTCACCTGCCGAGATGGCCCATTAGTGCTAAAGGAACTTTACTTCACGTGTAAATTGATTCTTGATTCTTCATTTATAAATTTTAATTTTTACAAGAACCTACATAAATTTTCGGTGGCGCCGACACATTTTGGAGAACCATTTGTGTAAAATTTTGTGGAGGCTGAGCTCGAAGAAGCCTCACGTGTAGAAGACAAAAAAAAACAACTGTAGAAACGTGAACATATAAAAGTTTTAAGTTGGACCATAAAGCGAATCTGTGAAATTTTTACGGCAATCTAAGAGTCTCGCTTTGTTTTGTTTTATATTAGACTATTTGACAATAAAAAAATATAGAATTAAAGTAATCTCTTTACATCATGATACAAATGTAGTTAAAAGAATAGAGCAACAGCATATATGTATATATATATATATATATATATATATATATATATATATATATATAAAGAATAGAGTCACTACACATATTTATAGGACTAAGAACAACATAGCAAAACAAATTTTTTGTGCAATAAAGGGAAATAACAAATACGACTACTAGTAGTATAAAAATAAATTGCTTACTTTCTCTTCTCGTAAATTTATATTGATTTTTTAATTCTTCTTAGTTTCTTTTGGTCTTTAAGACTTAAGACTACTAATGATACCTTTTTTCTGAGAAATTTCATACTGTTCCTTGAATTTCTTCTCATGTCTTAATAAAAAAAATAATCGAAGGTTTAGTAAGGTTTTTTTTTTAAATTATTTTTCAAGTAAAATTTTGTAAGAGCTAAACATCTAAATTATTTATGTTCAAAATTTAGACAAATTGATTCACATACCGTAACCAAATTTTGTAGATACGAATCATCTTTTAGTTTATCTCTTATGCTCTAAAGTGAAGTAAGCGGCAGAGAATTCGACTCACATGCAAGGGGTTCAGGGCTCAATTTCTGATAAAGCCAAACAATTTTCGCCTCTGACTTGGAGAGTAGATGGGCTCCACCAAGTCTATAATCTCACAGAAAGGACGTTTGAAAGCACACCTGTTGATGTGTCCATCTGTTGATGTGTCCATCTGTTGGTTGTCCATCTGTTGGTGTGTCCATCTGTTGATGTGCCCATCTGTTGATGTGTCCATCTGTTGATGTGTCCATCTGTTGGTGTGTCCATCTGTTGGTGTGTCCATCTGTTGGTGTGTCCATCTGTTGGTGTGTCCATCTGTTGGTGGTCCATCTGTTGATGTGTCCATCTGTTGGTGTGTCCATCTGTTGGTGTGTCCATCTGTTGATGTGTCCATCTGTTGGTGTGTCCATCTGTTGATGTGTCCATCTGTTGATGTGTCCATCTGTTGGTGTGTCCATCTGTTGGTGTGTCCATCTGTTGGTGTGTCCATTCGTTCACCTAACGACCACATCGATAAAAGAAATTAAAAATAAGTAAAAAAAAAAGTGAAGTGACGCATAATTAGACTTGGAGAAAATATAATAGTTTTCGGTGTTATTTGAAAGCTGGCAACTAACTTTATCTAACAAAACATGCTAGATTTAATTTTTATGCATAGCATAGTTCAGCACATACCTGTGTTACTGCTATTATTATCATATATATATTTAATGGTACTTTTAAAAATTATTTTTTTTATTGGGCTATATCCTAAAGTTAGTACTATGCTGAGTAATGTTACTTTAGCCCACTAGGCCTCAGGGACAGATGAAGTTTCAAGGGATAGTGTGGTTAGCAGCACCTTTACTTCCCCAAACTTTAAGTCACTGTGCCCATTTAAAGCTGGGTGGGCATGGTGAACTTTATGCACTATTCGTCCACTAAACAGTACAGTATAGATTATTACATTTACATCCTAATCACATGCCTGTTGTATTTTACTTTTTTTGAAACAGGTTTCAGTAGGACAATCTTCTACAACTTAGTTACCAACCACGACTCATGACTAGAGACGCTATAATTAGATTAATTAAATAAATTATTCATTAAAAAAATAAAAATTAAGAAGAAAAAAAAATAAAATAGCATAATTTGTTAACTATATTTCATTTATTGGTCAATATATACTATTACCGTTAGATCATTTGGGGGGGGGGGGGATCACAAAAATCAAAAGGCGGAAAATTGTCATGGCACACTCCCGTTGTCTCCGTTAGTTTTACAGTTGTTTTATTTTCTGTTGATACCTACAATCAGTTTTTCACATAGTCTGCTTAATACTTGGAAACGCAAAAAAAAGTTGCAATCTTGTTGCACATTAATGGAGAAATCTCTTGGCATTATATAATATATATATATATATATATATATAGGTTTATATATATATAGGTTTATATATATATATATATATATATATATATATATATATATATATATAATATTATATAATAAAGATATCTTTAAACCTGCATCAAGTCGATAATACAATTGATTTATCAGTTGATGCTCATTGAAGTGCAATGGCCATGGAGGCACCACGGAGGATATAGCGGGAACTTTCACCGTGACCTGAAATATCTATTGATCCTGAACGGAGATCGAACCAGGCACGCCCAGCCTAGCGTTTCACCACACGACCATCCGTTCCTTCCACACGACCATCCGTTCCCTCTGTTTCTATTTTATGGGATTGTGTGGAACTTGCTGGGCACGAGCGTATGACAAAGCCCCCACTGGACCAAACCCCGAAAAATATTTTTTCAAGCCATTTATTAAAACTATAATGAATATTTTTTCCATGATAAGATTTTAATTGGTGTCATTTTATGTTGCTGGTTTTTTTTGTGTGGGTAGGCTTGTTTGTAAATCATGCAAAAGATTTTCGGAACGTGTTTTTGTTAAGTGATAAAGCTCAAATGCTCAATATGAAACAATTTACAGCCGAAAAAATTTTTTTTTTTTGCAAACTGCAATTATTAATTATATGTTCATTTTTTTCCGCTCGTGAAAATGTGCTCTCTACACGTGCGCACACTCAATCACGCACGCTCACGCACGCACGCAAACATACACACACACATACACAAAGAGAATAATGCTAGCTATTTGTGAAGAAAAGATTTTTTTCTTATTTAATGCGGATGTCTTTGTTCATGGCAATGAAACATGTACGCTATGATCTTTTTTTCATAGTTGTTATACAATTTGTGAAGTCTATTCTGATGGTCCATATTCTTGAAACTATTCATTTTGTTTGTTTTTGTCCCTAACCCTTTAGAGCCTCGATGCCCTACATATATTTTAACTTGATCTGGTATTTGGATATAGGTTGCCCATAGTTTTCATAAATCTTCATAATATTCTTTACGTTGGACTATGTACATAATAAACTACGCTAATTTATAATAAATCTTTTTTTATCAATGTGAGTTTGATACAGTATTATGAAGCTGTCAACTCTACAGACATTACAAAACTCTTACGTTTGAGTCCGTGAAAGAAATATCACAAGTCAATCACTTTTGAATGCTAAAATCACATCAAAGTATAGTAGATACTGCTGTCTTTATTGTCTAAAAAAAGAATATATCCCCAATCGTATTATTCTTTATGCCTATTTGTTCTATTTTGAACTGTTTTCCTAACAAAAAACAAGCAATTAAGCCTGTTCCATTCTGGACACAGGACGTGTTAGCGCATTTTTGTGTTATGCATTAGTACGTATTTTAGCTTTCAGTAAATATTTGTAAATTTTGGAAATGTTTATGAATTCAATTGTGTAATTGTAAAGGATGTTTTTCGAAAATAAAATTATTGTGGCTGAAGAATAAATACTCTACTGCACAGAACACGTGTGACGTCAATCTTGGTGAAACTACGTGCTGCAGTATTTCGCACCAAATGAATGGGTTATTGAACGTATAAGGTATAGAATGGGGCCATGAAAATGGCATAATTATTAATATAGCTTATATAGTAAAAAACGGTAAAAAACTGATGTCCAGCCCTCAGAGGTCAGATCGCAAAATGAACTTTTGCTGCACACATGGCAGGCCAAGACCTACAAAATGATATATACATCATGGGTCTAGGACTTATGGTTGTTGAGATCTAGGGTGATGACAGACAGACAAAACGGGGACAATAGAGCATTTTTTTTTTATCAAAAATGCTCTAAAAAAGCCAATTAGACAAATGTATTAATATTAACAGAATTAAGGTGTTTCACAATCCAATGTGGGACGGATGGCCGAGTGGTGTAGATACTCGACTGTCGACCTGAGAGTCCTGTGTTCGATCCTCGGAGAGGCCCATGGAATTTTTCCAGGGGAAATTTGGTACAAAGTCGTCCCACAAGCCCACACAGCTTTAAATGGGTGCCTGACTTTAAGTTGGGGGAAGTAAAGGGGGCTGGTGGGCGTTGTGCTAACCACACAATCCCTTCATATGCCGAGGTTATAAAAACAGATGAATTGTACACTTCATCTGCCCCGTTGGCCCGTTAGTGCTAAGGGAACTTTACATTTACTACTTTACTTTTACAATCCAATTTTGAATGTTAGTAAATAATAATTTAAATTTTAATTTACTATCACACTCACAAGCAGGCTTGCGGAGCCGGAGCCCAGGAGCCGCTACTTTTTGCTGGAGCTGGAGCCGTAGCCGAAAAAATCTGGCGTCTCCACGGCTCCCAAATGTTTTTTTTTTACAGCAAAATTTTTTTTTTTAGCTTTAAAATTGCAAATTTGTTGATTGTTTGCCTCCTACAATTTGAAATGTTGTCATGTTTTACGAACGCCACAACAGTAACACGCACATCACCACAAGAAATCTTTAATGGGGAATCGTTTTGTGTTCGTTTTAAATCTTGTTTACCCTCCGAAATTTTTTTAATGGCATGTTATTTTGTTATATATAAAGTTAAAACAGTTTTATTTCATAGAATAATTGTATCAATCATTTAAAAATAAATTTTTACTACCAAGACAAATAGAACGCGTCATTTCGTGTATTATTTGACCGCGAATTTGTAATAGACTAAAAACAAAATGGTCGCTTTCTGTATTTAACAATTTTATTATAAACAGAATATCTGAAATAGAGTAGATAAATTTATAAGGCTGTGGCTATTCTGACCAGGGTCCCAATAAAATCCGATTGTTATTCGGACCCGTGGCAAATGTGCACTAAGCTTAGCAATATTTAAACTTTATTAGACGGAACCCGAAAAAATAATAATACAGAGTCCGCTTAATGGAACCCTTGACACTGGGTAACGATTAAATCATACAATTCAAACAATTATAAAAAAATAAACAAAAAACAATAATAAAGTTTATGTATAGCTAAGCTAAGTGCATATTTGCCACGGGTCCGAATAACAATCAAACTTTATTGGGACGGGGTCCGAATAAAAATCGGAGTTTATTGGTACCCGGGTCCAGGCCCGTAGCCAGAGGGGGCTAGGGGGATGTGTCCCCCGTTCACGACCTAAGCCCCCCTCCCCGTGCATGATTTGAGCTTTTTGACAAAATTTTAATAATAACGGCTATAAAACATCAGTCATTTTGTTCAATTTTGTTTTAGAGGCCCGGACTGAGCTGACCAATCAACTTTTTAAAATATTAATATCAGTACGGGGGCCCGTGTCACCCCAGCCCAGGGACCCGAAATTTTTGTCGGTGGGCCTGTTCGCAACCTTGTAATAGTTTTATATATTGATATCTTCTGAGGACAACTAGCAACTTAAATAAGTTAATAAAATAATATTGACTTCTGACTTCACTTTTATACATATGTATAATAAAATAATAAAGTACAAACTCCGTGATTTCTGCGTGATGTTATTTAATTTGCAAATTTACTTTTTAGCAGAATTAATTTTATTTTAAATTGAATAATCGCGACTGGTCAATTTGTTGTTGATAGATCTGTTCTTTGTTTTCAATATTTTATAAGAAATATCACACAAATAGCTAAGCTATATTCGTGCATCTTTGTCGTTCTTCCCGGGTTGTACGTTAAACCAACAGTATAATAATATAAATCAGGTATCTATTATGTAACAATTGTGTAGGAGAACAAATGGTCAATATATTTATAACAGGAATCTGAAATAACTCAGCATCAATAGATTTTTATCATTAAAACTCTTTACTATTTAAATTATTTTAACAAAACTGCAACATGCCATGAAACCTAGTTAAAATTATATATTTCTAATTAATAGTTAAACAATCGGTACGAAAATGCACCATTCGAGATATGGAACTGCAAAAAATTTCTTGGGGAGGGGACTCACTGAGGTCCCCTCCCCAAACCCCTCCTCTCCGTTCGCAAGCTTTCGGCGCTTGGCACCTCCATCTTCGCCCCCCCCCCCGAACATTTCTTCTACCCCCACCAGGGGCGGAATTAGGGGGAGGGGCCGGGGGTCCATTTCCCTCCCCCCCCCCCCGGTTATCGCAAGTTTAGGTAATACATCATTAAATTATCGAAATATTTTTTGTTCAAAGACCAATTTTCAACAATGAAAACAGTTTCAGCCCCCCCCCCGGGGTCAAAGTTTTCTAGATCCGCCCCTGTGCCCCAGGATCAGTTCTTCGGCACCCCCCCCCCGCCGAAAAAATTTCTTCGCCCTTTCCCCCCCTCCCCGAAAATTTCTTCTGCCCCCCTCCCCCCCCAATGCAATAATCCTGGCTACGGGCCTGCCAGGGTCAGAATAGTCACTTCGAATTTATAAATAATATATATAAATACAGAAGTCTTTGAAATTTTTTAAATAATGTATCATTTTGCTATTGGCTAATTTGATCATTGAAATAAATTTTAGTACTTATGAAAATGGCGACTAGTGAAACCTCGATTGAAAATAATATGTTTCTGGATGCACTGAAATGGTTTGTTTTTAGTAAAACCGATAATGCGTATATTTTTCAAGTTCCTGACTATAGGGGTGAACGCGGCAAAATTTGCATAACTTTTTATCAGCGGCATGTTAGCGTGGAGAAATAACAACAATTTTTGTCTTGAGCGATACTATCTTAATAGGGAGCCGGAGCCGTCAAATTTGTGGGAGCCGGAGCCGGAAAAAAATATGGCGGCTCCGCAAGCCTGCTCACAAGACACCATGTATATTAATATCACAAAAGAATCAGATCAGTTCATATCAGTTCACATCATCAGTTCACATAAGATAACATAATCAGATAACATAATCAGTTCACATTAGTTCACTTCAGTTCACACCATCAGTTCACATCATTAGTTTGCATAAAAAGTTCACATCACTTCACATTATTAGTTCACAGCAATTTACATCAGCTCACATTAACAATTCACATCAGTTCACATCATCAGTTCACATATCGTTAAACCATATTAACTTCAGGTTAAAACCAGGTCAAAACTAATTATTCCTGATGCTATTATCTTTTTCTATGCATCCAACCACTTCGTGGCTCTCCAGCATAGAAAAATCAGTCGATCAGCATTGCACGTATTAACTCAAATATCAATTTTAAAGCATATTATGCTGAGTACTGATGGTTTATATAATAAATTTAATGCGCGGGTCTACGTTGAGTGTGAAATTCAAGGTACAGTGCCGAAATGATAGTTTATGTATCGTACAGAATGCTACTTTCGCGAGTTCTGATTGAGTGCTGTCCCTGCCAGTGGACGCAGCTCCTTTCATTATGGGCTGAATGGACTTTGTTTACAATTTGTTCTCTACATTGTTGACGTCATGCATCAGTGGACGCTACTCCTGTTTCACTTTGGACTAAACGGACCGTAGTCTTTGTTTACAATATGTTCTCTACATATTTGACGTCAAGTTTCAGTCGGTCAAAGTAATCTGCGTAGTATTAGTTTGTCAAGGGTGTGGGCTTCAAAATTCTTAGCTACGGCCCTGGTATTATAAGTATGCAACATTTAAAATTATTATAGTGCTAATTTTAGATAGATGCAAACAGGAGAAAAACACCTGGATTTTTTCACGTCTCGTAATTGATAAATTTATTCCAAATAAACACAAAATAATTATATAAAAAAATTCCATACCGTACAAACAAAAAAAGAAAAAGAAAACACATTTGTGAAATGACGTGACGTCCTTCTCACTTGGCTGGCTGGTAGGCCAAGGAAGGCTGCAATAACTCTTTGCGCCAAGGAAGGCTGCAATAACTCTTTGCGCCAAGGAAGGCTGCAATAACTCTTTGCGCCAAGGAAGGCTGCAATAACTCTTTGCGGCATTCTTCCGTATGTCGGGCGCGACACATTCGAGGCCCGTAATTGGAATGATAACCATCTAATAAACCTTCCAACGAGGATCAATCGTCGGGCAAGTCTAGTGCCAGAGACATCAGTGGTGGCAGCTCCGGCGGAATGAGCAGGTCCTTATTGCACAATTCGGAACTGGTCACTGTGCAGTCGGTTCGTATCTAGCGCGAATCCGCGACACGCACGGTCCCCCTGTGCAGACGCTGCGGTGAGGTTGAGGAAACAGTTACCTATGTTTTATTTGTCTGTCCAGCCCTGCAGGAGTTCAGGCAGGACCTACTGGGTAATCCAAAAGTTCATAGGTCTGTAAGGTACTCTCCAGGAGTTGAGAGACACTGCAACCCTAATTTCACGAGCTTTAAAAGACTAAGTCTTGTGCTCGGCTCCCAATACAGAGGTATTACGAGGTGCTAGAGGCCCGGGTCGAAGTTCGGAACCTCAAAGCGGTGACCCGGTGGCAACGGCGAAAACCAATCCGGCTAATACTGAGCATGTCCGTCGTAGACCATGGAACGGTCTGACTCTAGGGTCTGAGATATCAGATGCTCCAGCTAATGTGAAGAATGTTACCAAAGATGATTGTCTAGACCCCGTGGTGACTTACAAAAAAGGCTATATACGGAATTAACGTGAAAGTCAGGACGAGGGAACTGCATATTACACCTCACCATGGGACCACCGATCGACTCTAGGATGACCCCCCCCTCCCCCGCTATAACAGAGATACATGAGTAGGTAGTGAGCGCCAGACACGGCCGATACTATCACCGCACGCACGCATTTTACTAGCCTGCCCCGCAATGGCATATCGGGCCTTTGAGAAAAAAAAAGCTGTGTCACCCCACTCTCTGTTAAAGTCTCTACGAGACACGGTTGCATATGTCAGACTAGAGCCTGAGGCGCCTCGGATCGGGCCTCCTTGTCTGTGCTTCAAGCAGTCGATGGGGGCACCTGAGCTGACCAAACCAAAGCCACACGGCTGATTCACCCAGTCCTCACCCCCCCCCTCAATGGACACGTACAAACACACTAACAAGAACCAAACCGAATAAAACAAAAGCAGGAGGCCGCGGTTTAAATATCAACACCCCCCACCCCTCCTTTCCATCAGCTATAGACCAAAACAGCCACGGTTATGCCAAGGCTCATGGATAACTCTAAGGAAGTAAACCAACGAGTGTCGCCAAAGGAGAATCTGTTCGCTTAAGACGAACAACACCTCCGCCGTGCGAACTCGTCTCGGAAATGAAAAGGTCGTATCGAAAACGGAATATTGACGGACAGAGTGCCTGGCGAGGTAGAAAGTGACCATAAGCCAGCCCCCGGGGTGGTGGACATACGTAAACGAACCACTACACACAAGTAAATTACTGGTGATTGGCCGAACGATAAGACCGATAGGAAACGCTCCAATGCTGGACTAAACACTGCATTGAGGAAAACATGAGATAGAGGTAACGTGATATTTGGCGTAGCCGACGGGACTCGAAATCATCACCCCGATCCCAGACCAGCATAGTTCAAACAGCAGTGATACACAACACACGCTGTGGTGAAGCGGAGGTAAATAAAAGATTTGCCACGTTTTATTCGGCTGTCCAGTCTTGCAGGGGCACAGGCCGGACCCACTGAGTAAACCAACGGTACTAATTATAATTAGAGTCCGAAAGTTGAGGGACACAGCAACACTAATCCCGATTGATAAAAGACTCTAAGTATTGCAGCTCGGTCCACAATTTGAGAGGTATTACGAGGTGCCAGAGGCGGAGCGGGGAATTTGGTATAGCCGCTGAAAGTCGTGTCTTACGTGTCGTGAGGTACCCGACTTACGCTAGTAAGTCAGTCGTTGCAACTAATTACTACGATGCACCGAGTCAGTCGTTTGCAACTAATTACCACAATGCACCGAGTCAGTCGTTGCAACTAATTACCACAATGTATTGAATCACTCGTTGCAACTAATTACCACAATGTAATGGGTGTATTTAACAACAGATGCTGTTGTTTTGCTTTAACAACAACGAAGTTTGCTTTAAGCAAATTTTACAGAGGCTGGTAGAATATACTTATTAAATCCCATCACTTCTAACTACAAAATTATAATGAACATATCTATATACATAACTCTGCAATTGAAACTGCGATGTTAGATATACAGTACTATATATATGGTGTATAATGTATTAGACTCACACACTGTTAGTTAGGCAGAAAATGTGTTGTGGAGTCAGATACTGAATGACAACTGGTGTTTCGAGAGTGGGTACATAGTTTAAAGATTTGATCAGGACGGTGATGGGCTTCACTGGATAGGCTCATACTTTTCTGAATACTAAAACTGTTTTTAAGTCAGTGTCATTTAGCCGATTAAGTTTTGTCACTAGCCGCAGTCACTTTAAACATTTAGTTGCGATCATATTTTAATCACATTATCAAGTGATTTGAAGAAATCAACAATAAATAAATTACGGTGAATATCGGATAAAAATCAATTTCACTAAATAGTGAAAATGGTCTAACGTATATTGAATATTGGATAAAAATCAATTTCACTAAATAGTGAAAAATGGTCAAACGTATAAAGACTCAGTAATTTATCATTCGGGGTTCAATTATCAATAGTTATTGATTCCGTATTTGATTCTTCAGCTTTCATTGATTCATTCTGAAAACAACTGAATGGTCGTTATAGCTATCAATAATGTAGACCACTTCCATTCTCTAGTTTGTAGTTAATTTAGAGCTAGTACCCTTATCCCTATTGGGCCATCGGAGCAGATGAAGTGTAGAATTCATCTGTTTCTATAACCTCGCCATTTGAAGGGATTGTGTGGTTAGCATAACGCCCAGCCGCCTTTACTTCCCCAACTTTAAGTCAGGTACCCGTTTAAAGCTGGGTGGACTTGTGAGACTACTTTGAAATACATTTCACTTGGAAAAATTCTCATTGTTCTCACCGAAGATCGAACCTAGGACTTTCAGGTCCATAGTCGAGTATCTACACCACTCGGCCAGCGTCTTTTAATTTACAGCTAGGGTGAAATCAAATAGCTCAATATTTTTTTGTTCATTGTCTTTCTATGTCAGTTGTATTCCTATTCCTTATATCAACTATTCCATGTTTTACAGTAGTTATATATTATTATCAGGGCCGGAGCTAGCCCACTCTAACCCTACGCTACTGATGAGTATAGCCTTAATGTTATTACAGTTTAATTAAATCTGTAGTACAAAAAGTTCATCTCTTTTGATCTTTTTCGAAATCAACTAGTAAGCTATCCCCGTGAGGATGATGTTTTTTGTCTCTTGTGTGGTGCGCTTGTTAAATCACACCCATAGAGATAGTGCAATCGAAATGTCAGCACCAAGAAGACAAGGTAGGTGACTGGCACAATATAACTTAACTTTAGCCTTAACTTTCCTAACCTGGGTCAGGTACCTATTTTAATCTGGATGGATTTGAGAACTGTTTATCAGGACCTGAAATATACGGAGACCAAACCCATGAATTTCAGGTTCACAGTATCGTGTTTTAAACTTTATCTACTATTTGGTCTGATACTTTATCTATACACATGATTGATTTTTTTTTTTAAAGAGTTTCAGTGGGAATGTGATTAATTTATACCCATCAATAGAATTTATTCAAAAATTATCATTGGATAGTTTTTAATTAAACCCATGTAATTTGAATATTTTTTTTTAAATTGCAAGGTTTAAGAAATGTATTGTGATTGAAAATATAGCTGCCAATACTAATTTACGAGAATGCGGCGGCTGGTCGTGTGGTAAAGCGCTCGACTGTCGAGGGTTTCTGGTTTGAACCTCGGTGAGGACCAAGGGATGGTAACGGTGAAAGTCCTCGCTATATCTCCCGTGGTGCCCCCATGGCCATTGCACTATCAATTTGGCGGGGATGAAAGAAGGGCACCATAAAAACCGGCCGATTAGTAGTGTATATATCTTAGAGATTTTTATCTAATTCTTACAGGGACTTTACCCACACACACACACTAATTCACTATGTTTAAAAACTACAGATCAACAACTCATTATTTTAAATGCATGTTTTAATACTACATATATCACGATATTGATGGGTAATCATTGGATTAATGTATAACATTTAAAACTTTAACAGGAACAAATTTAATATCTTTCAAAAAAAAAAACAATAACAAAAAAATATAAAAAAACAAGTTGATGGAAATTTTGACATCAATTATTTCTGTTGCAGGGTGACGTTGATTTATCTTGATAGTAAGGTAACAAGCAGCATGCTGGTCAAAGTAAACACCAACGTGTGATGATACAGCCCATCAGCACCGGAACACGTATCACAAACTGGAGCTGAATGTATAAACAATAGTTGTCCGTTAACAACAGCAACAACAACACACACAAACAACTGAATAGCTAGCAGTGTTAGCTGTTATGTTAAAAAGATACAACTATTTTGAGCATTGTACCGCAAGATATTTGCACACTTGTCATTTAATTAGTGGGTGTGCAAAATGTATGATGGAAGGGGAACGGGACGAAATGACTGATGGAAGGGGAACGGGACGAAATGACTGATGGAAGGGGAACGGGATAAATTGACTGATGGAAGGGGAACGAGACGAAATGACTGATGGAAGGGGAACGGGATAAATTGACTGATGGAAGGGGAACGGGACGAAATGACTGATGGAAGGGGAACGAGACGAAATGACTGATGGAAGGGGAACGGGATAAATTGACTGATGGAAGGGGAACGGGACGAAATGACTGATGGAAGGGGAACGAGACGAAATGACTGATGGAAGGGGAACGGGATAAATTGACTGATGGAAGGGGAACGGGACGAAATGACTGATGGAAGGGGAATGGAATAAAATGACTGATGAGGGGGAACGGGACAAAATGACTGATGGAAGGGGAACGGGATGAAATGACTGATGGAAGGGAAACCGGACGAAATGACAGATGGAAGGGGAACGGGATAAAATGATTGATGGAATGGAAACCAGACGAAATGACAGATGGAAGGGGAACGGGATGAAATGGCTGATGGAGTGGGAATGCGGCAAAATGTCTGATGGAATGGGAACGGGACAAAATGTATGATGGAAGGGGAACGGGATGCAATTGCTGAATGGGGATGTCCAAATCTCGAAAACTTGTGATCATGCGATCCGTACCGGAACAATCATAAGTTGCGCCCGAGGCGCCATGGTAGAATTCCTCAACCACATCCGACCCTGAGCAGCAGGAGCTTCGATATTGGAATACGGAGAATTTTTGTTCGTTTTTTTATTTGACACAACGTCACAGCAAAATCCACACCTAGCCCGTCACGGTCAAATCCACACCAAGCCCGTCAAGCCAAATCCACACCTAGCCCGTCACAGCCAAATCCACAACAAGCCCGTCAAGCCAAATCCACACCTAGCCTGTCACAGCCAAATCCACGCCAAGCCCGTCAAGCCAAATTCACACCTAGCCCGTCACGGCCAAATCCACACCAAGCCCGTCAAGCCAAATCCACACCTAGCCCGTCACAGCCAAATCCACAACAAGCCCGTCAAGCCAAATCCACAACTAGCCCATCACAGCCAAATCCACGCCAAGCCCGTCACAGCCAAATCCACGCCAAGCCCGTCACAGCCACATCCACGCCAAGCCCGTCACAGCCAAATCCACGCCAAGCCCTTCACAGCCAAATCCACGCCAAGCCCGTCACAGCCGCCCGGGTGCAGACGGATTTTAACCACCCTCTTTTCCTCCTCCCTCCAAAATAAAAAAAAATAATGGCATACAATTTTACTGGAATTTCTACCTGAAGGCCCCCCCCCTCCGTTGGACATTAGTGGTTCCAGGATGTCCGGTAGTTTCCCTAAACATAAGAACATCTCTGATAACAACCATCTTACCATTGACCTTTCTGAGTATAAAACCATTGGACCATTGCCGCTTTAAAATCCATCGGCTTGTCTCCCTATGCCTAAGAAAGTCTCTTATAGCACAACCATCATGTCGAAGTCAAATGATAGATAATAAACCAGTTGACCTATTTTTACATCCCTGACTTTAATAAAGCCAGCTTTAAAAGACTGCTATTTTAACAACATAAACAAACATATTGTACATTCAAAATAATAGGCTCTACTAGTTACCCTTTGGGTCCGGGCCTGGTCGGAGTGTAACGTGAACCTCAACGATGTGATAATCATACGGGTGTGATATGTTCAGCCTGTAGGTACCGCCCACAGACCTATAGTCTGCCTCTGACATCCCGTCAGTGTTGATGTACGCCTCGTCCGTCAATTGGTCGTAGTAAGTGAACTTCGGGATTTCCGCGACAGTGGTGACGTTATTTCTATAGTGGACCCAGCTGGTGAAGACAATAGTCAGAATGAAATATCTCTCTCTCTCTCTATGTATAATATGAACTTTATGCATTTGTATATGTATTTAAGTGTGTCTACGTTACATTAAAAAAGTAAATTATTTTATTAAGTAGACTTTTATTAAAATGGCTTAAGAACATACAAATATTTGTATACATTTTATTGTATAATAAAATTATCGATAGAGAGAGAGAGAGAGAAAGACAGAGAGAGAGAGAGAGAGAGAAAGACAGAGAGAAAGAGAGACAGAGAGATAGAGACAGAGAGAGTGAGAGAGAGAGAGAGAAAGACAGAGAGACAGAGAGACAGAGAGATAGAGACAGAGAGAGAGTGAGAGAGAGATAGACAGACAGAGACAGACAGATACAGAGTGAGAGACAGAGAGAGATAGAGAGAGTGAAAGAGAGAAAGAGAGATAGACAGAGAGAGAGAGAGAGCAGTTAATCTAACCTATATTTCAGTATCATCGATATATCGGAGATCGCCCTAACTGTCAGATCAAGTGTGCCTCCCATTGAAATCTCCTGCTGCAGTGGTGGCTGTCTTGTGACAGTGATGGGTACTGGCAACAATCAGACAGGGACAATGGAATGTAGGAAATGAAAATTACAACAAAAAATAAAATCCACTCCACATCGGTATTCCTCTCAATATATAATCAAATAATACATTCTGCTTATTTCATTGGATAAGGTTTTTTTTTTCTTTGCATTTATATTAATTACTTAAACATAGTTATTAGAAAAAAATAATTATCTTTTATCACAGGAAAGTAAAGCTACCTTAGCCTAAAAGACCATCGTGGCAGATAAAGTGTTGAACTCATCTGTTTCTTTAGGTTCGGCATATGGAGAGAAAGTGTGTTTTGCACAACGCCCAGCCGTCTTTACTTTCCTAACCTCTCAAGCACCCAAATAACCTTGTTGGATTTGGTGGGCTTTACACCAAAATTTCATATGGAAATTTTCCCTTGGTTCTCACCGAGAATCGAACCCGGGACTCTCAGGTCGACAGTCAAGCGCTCTAGTTTGCGTATAAATTAAGAAATTCTTTTGTTTGCCTAGAGCAATTACTTTTAACTCAGATATTTACTGTGACGAAAGTAGACCTTCTAATTCGTTATTCCTAGATTACTCACATAAAACATTGACACAAGCTTCCCCCCTCCCATTACTCACATAAAACATTGACACAAGCTTCCCCCTCCCATTACTGACATAAAACATTGACATAAGCTTCCCCCCCCCCATTACTCACATAAAACATTGACACAAGCTTCCCCCATGAGTTCTCCCTCGGAGTTTGTAGTCACACACTGGACGCACATGATGTCATCTGGTTTTCTGACTGACTTAATTGTCAGTGAGCCAGGCTGGATGTCAAATTTACTCCTGTCTGTAATGTATTAAAACAAATTGTCAGTGAGCCAGGCTGGATGTCAAATTTACTCCTGTCTGTAATGTATTTAAACAAATTGTCAGTCAGCCAGGCTGGATGTCAAATTTACTCCTGTCTGTAATGTATTAAAACAAATAGCATATTCAGGGTGAATTAAAAAAAAGTTAACACAAACTGTAATGAAGAAGTTTATATTCCAATGTTCTTACCTATGTTTGCATCAGTCTGGACTCCATTGATTAACCAGGTAACAAGGGAAGGAAGTCTTTCATTTAATGCTGACCTAACCTCGCATGGGATGGTCACATCTTTCCCCTGTGAAACAGTTATGTCCCTTGGGGATTTGTTTACTAAGAACATTGGCGGACCTATAAATGAATAAAAGAACAAAGAAAAGAACTTATACACTTTTTGAGAATAATCGATGACAATTGATCTAAGATGACGTTGTTAATATATCTGTACATTGTGTATATACGGGTGCATTGTGTAGTTTATAGCGGTACATGGTGTAGTTTATGTGGGAGACTATGGGAGTAGGTTCGAGTTGTGGAAGTATGAGTATGTGAGAGTATGTGGGAGTCTATGGGATTATTTGGAAGTCTGTGGTAGTCTATGGGAGAATTGGGAGTTGTGAGAGTCTATGGGAGCTTGTGGAAGTTGTGGGTGTCTATTGGAGCTTGTGGGAGTTGTGGGAGTCTATGGGAGAATTGGGAGTTGTGAGAGTCTATGGGAGCTTGTGGAAGTTGTGGGTGTCTATTGGAGCTTGTGGGAGTTGTGGGAGTCTATGGGAGAATTGGGAGTTGTGAGAGTCTATGGGAGCTTGTGGAAGTTGTGGGTGTCTATTGGAGCTTGTGGGAGTTGTGGGAGTCTATGGGAGAATTGGGAGTTGTGAGAGTCTATGGGAGCTTGTGGAAGTTGTGGGTGTCTATTGGAGCTTGTGGGAGTTGTTGGTGTCTATGGGGTTATGTGGGAATCTATGGGAGTATGTGGATGCTTTGGAAGTATGTGGAAGCATTGAGAGTTTATGGGATTATGTAGGAGCATGTGGGAGTCTATGGGAGTATGTGGGAGTTAAGGGAGAGAGTATACACATGTGGAAGTATGTGAAGGTTATGTGAGTATGTTCGAGTATGTGGGAGTTTGTGGGAGTATATGGTGTATTTAAATCGGTACATTGTGTAGTTAATATTGGTGAATTGCGTATTTTATATTGGTAAATTTTGTATTTAAAAAAACAAAACAACTGTTAATATTAAAATAGTATCACGTGAATCATTCGGATTCTCAAATGACGCATGATTCATCATATTTAACTCGTAAATACTAGACCATGGGTGAGCAAATTTTTTGAGCCTCGCGATAAAATGGGTATTTCAATTTAACACCAATTGTAGACGGTAGCGGAGCGCGGGCCGGATCTAATGGCCTAACGGGCCGTAGTTAACCCATGTCTGGGCTAGACCGTGCAGCGGATATAATTTGTTTCATTTCTCCCCCCCCCCCCCAACCACCCCCATTTTCCTAAGCGCTCCTGTTTCAATGCAGGCATTTCACTTAGTTACTCACACCAGCACGCTAATACTGAAGTCGAAGCACTTGGAAATACCAATTTGCATAACACAATTATTATAATAGTAGGGTTCTTAAAATAAACTCTTGGATAACAGAGATATATACACTCTAAGGTCATAGGTACAGGCGGCCATCAAACCAGAGCCCGTCTAAACAGCAGGCCCATGCATTGGGGGCTAATACGACAGCCATTATAAAAGTGACAGATACTGTCAATTATCATAGGGCTTCAATAGTCGTGGGACTACACAGCAAGTAACGGATGAACCCGTGCGTATTGACGGCCCTGCATCATTATCTCTATTTTTTATTTTTTGATTAACGGGGATCAGGGCCCGATTAAGGGTTTTGAAAGCCCTAGGCAACTATAGATATAATACATGTTACATAATTGTAAATTTAACAAAAATATTTATTTTTCACTATTGTCGGCCCTATTTTTGTTTGTAGGCACGGTGCCTATAGTGCCTAGGCTTTAATCGGGCCTTGACGGAGATGCTTTTTTAAGAATTGCACATCTTTACATTGTCACACGTCAAAACTCGTATCAATCAATATTATTTTCAAAAGTTATATTTTCCTCTTTATTTTTGTCATGCGTAGTTTGAGAATCAATATCAATGAAAGCCAAGCAAAAAGGAGATTCAAATGATACACTTACTTGTGACATTCAGATTCAAATGATACACTTACTTGTGACATTCAGATTCAAATGACACACTTACTTGTGACATTCAGATTCAAATGACACACTTACTTGTGACATTCAGATTCAAATGATACACTTACTTGTGACATTCAGATTCAAATGATACACTTACTTGTGACATTCATATTCAAATGATACACTTACTTGTGACATTCAGATTCAAATGATACACTTACTTGTGACATTCAGATTCAAATGACACACTTACTTGTGACATTCAGATTCAAATGACACACTTACTTGTGACATTCAGATTCAAATGATACACTTACTTGTGACATTCAGATTCAAATGATACACTTACTTGTGACATTCAGATTCAAACGACACACTTACTTGTGACATTCAGATTCAAATGACACACTTACTTGTGACATTCAGACTCAAATGACACATTTACTTGTGACATTCAGATTCAAACGACACACTTACTTGTGACATTCAGATTCAAACGACACACTTACTTGTGACATTCAGATTCAAATGACACACTTACTTGTGACATTCAGAAAAACTCCATGGGGCAGAGTTTCTCCAGCACCGTTCTTGGCTTTGCAGTAATAATGTCTTTCATCTATTTCCAGTAAATTGTTAATGATAAGAGATCTACCGTCAGCAGACACTTCATACTTGGAACTGTTTTGTATTACAGTTCCGTCGTCCAATGCCCATGTAATCAGCGGCAAAGGTTGGGTTTTCTCGCTGGTAATTTAAAAACAAAAAAAAAACAAGAATATTGGTACGGTAATAGAATGTTTGTTCTCACGACTATTGTCGAAATAGAAGCAATAGCTTGAAGAAAACGCCATTATTAGAGTGTGCATAAAACTAAATTAGAAAAAAAAATTAATGAACTATATATATATATATATATATATATATATATATATATATATATATATATATTTATATATATTAAAAAAAAACTTTAGATACTCGGACAAACAACTGAAGAGTAAGGATTCGAAAGAATCTAAGTGCGTCAGAATTAAATTTAACAAAATTTAGCTTTCAGCTTACTGCATATTACTTATAAAAGAAAAAAAAAGAAGAAATCACTACTACTTACTATCCAGTAAAAACACATTCAATCTTAGCACTCTGATGTAGCAGTCTCTTGGTATCGTCCGACTTATATCTCAGTTGGGGAATAAAGTCAACTGAAATTGATTAGACACAGTTTAGACACGAGTTATATTATACGACCCTACATCATCATTTCACGAGATATATTATAAAATCCTACATCATTATTCGACGAGTTATATTATACAATCCTACATCATCATTTGACGAGTTATATTATACAATCCTGCATCATCACTGTTTGTATTCAATGTGTGTATGAAGTGTACAGAAACTCAGAACATTGAGTTAATACAACACTTTTTGTAGTCTATAGGTGTATGTGAAGTGTACAGAAACTCAGAACATTGTGTCGATACAAATAATATTGATAAATACCCGGATAATGATGAAAATTGTTGCCACCTGTCATGAATAGTTCATATGCATTACTATAAAATGTAACATATTAGTATGCTCTGAATTATATAGATGAAAAACACAAGTATGGTTATTTTACGTTTACAAAAAGATGTCCGGGTGGGTTGGGGGCAAGGGATGCCATTTTTAAACAATGAAAGACTAAATAGTGGGTTCCGTCTTGGGATTGTAATTTGGGACATAAAAAATTAAAACTTCAAAATATTTGAGATTAAGTTGATCTCTAGAATAGTTCTATTGACAACGTCATTGAACTGTGGATGACCGAATAAAGGAATGCGAATTGTATTCGACATTGGCAGCCGATCTTTTAGGTTTTTGTCCTTTTTAGAACAAATCGTATCAACTTTAAATTTTCATTTTAATGAAAGCGTATTTTTTTCTAAACTATGAGGCTGTGTGTCCTCAAATATTCGAATTCAATTCTGGACCTGTTTTAATTTAGAGAAAAAGGCTCAAATTGTTCTCAGATATAGATTTTACATCACAATACACGATATTTAATTTGTCCCATCCTTGAATGAAAATCTTAAGGAACTGCGAAACTAATTACTTTTCAGATAACGATGGGTTGACATTCGCCTTAAGATTAGCATATAAAGAAAAAAATACGAAGCATAGCACTGGTGCATAAATGCACAAAATTGTTAAGTTTTTTTTTTTTTTTAAGTTGCATATAGACTTGCCAAATTATTTAAATTATATCAAAGTGTTTCATTCTTTCATAACTAAAAAAGTAATAAATAAATAAATAAATAAATATATTCTTTAAAAAAAAAATTATCTTGTAGGAAAATGCTCTAAAATGTAAGAATAATTCATTATATGATGTACATATTTATATAAAAGTGGGTTATTATTATATGTTAAAGTCAATAAATAGCAATAAATCAATGAGCAATCTATATTTCTAGATGTGTGAAGTCCCTGTAAGGATGAGATGAAATCATTTAGATCCTATAAACCACTAATGGGACGGTTTTTATGGTGCCTTTTTTCATCCCAACCATAGCCGATAAAGCAATGGCCATGGAGGCACCACGGGAGATATATGGGGAACTTGAGCCAAGACCTGGAAAAATTTCCTTGGTCCTCACCGGAGATCGAACCAGGTACCTTCAGGTCGACAGTCGAGCGATCTACGGCACGACCATCCGTTCCCTATATTTCTAGATAGACACACTCATTTACATATTTTATAACTATAATTTTTATTAATATTCGTGTGAAATAAGATTAGCATATAAAGAAAAAAATACTAAGCATAGCACTGGTGCATAAATGCACAAAATTGTTAAGTTTTTTTTTTTTAAGTTTCATATAGACTTGCCCAATTATTTAAATTATATCAAAGTGTTTTCAATACAAAGTTTAATTCTTTCATAACTAAAAAAGTAATAAAGAAATAAATAAATATATTCTTTTTTAAAAAAAAAATATCTTGTATTTTCGTTTACTTTCTGGTGCCTGTTTACAAAAACTTACACGTGAACGTTAATATTTTTATTAAAACGTTTTGTTTTTTTTATCAGATTTTTCCTTTTAAATTTTCTACCAAAATTTATCAATTTATTCACGGATCAATCGATGATGAAATAAAATAAAATATGATAATTTCAAAATGATTAAACTGTTTTTTTTTTTGCGTTGAATAGAACGGAGAGGTTTTTTTTTTTTAAATAAAAAAATCAAACCTGCGAGAAGGTTGGCTGTGACTGTTAGTTGGTAGGTGTCTCCGAAAACGATGTTTGCGCTCAGATCTGTGCTGGCGCCACACCTTAAACTGGCCGAGTCTGTGTTCTTGAGGTACATTATGTGGAGATCACCTGTACATAAAAACAAAAAAAAAAAAGAAAAGGACCTGCATATATGATTTATTGTATTAACTAGC
The DNA here is from genome assembly GCA_021962125.1 of Bulinus truncatus. Classification (NCBI taxonomy): domain Eukaryota; kingdom Metazoa; phylum Mollusca; class Gastropoda; family Planorbidae; genus Bulinus; species Bulinus truncatus. Next base: position 828 of record JAGDYQ010000495.1, on the reverse strand, counting down.
GCACTCGGAATACACGCATGTAGAGGGGGGAAAATACATTTAACAATGAACAATTGATACATTGAGATATATTTAAAATAAGGTTCAATATGTGAAGATAATACTAGCATTGAGCTAAATTGCTAAAAGATGTGTTTAAAAAAGCTTTAACAGTATATTTATGTTACAAAACGTAATTTAAGAAAAAAAAAATATTGATGACTCATGACAGAAAACACATTCGAAGTCAGGCAGATAACATAAACATAATTTTCCCAAAATATTCAAATTTAAATGGCTCGTTCACATGTTATTGAACGAGAAAAAAAATAATGCAATTGTTACTGGTTTCCTACTATTGAAATTGGGTAACAAAATGTATGACCCCCTACTAGACCCCTCAGCCGCGCCGTAGAACTGATGATGGCTGGCTTAGAATTGTTATGGCTGGCTAGCCGGCTTAAGCCGTGGCTTAGGAAAATACCTAGCACCCCTGTTGAAAGCCGGATCCATACGATCACACTGGGTATCACCGATATTTTTTTTATAAGGGAGGTAACTGTCAAAATATTTATGTACTATACTTTTACTAGTCATACAAACAACAATGTTGAAATAAATAAATAATACTTTATAATTTATTGTATATAATAAGTGAATATAAAAATTCATGTTAAAAATAATAAATAATAATAAAAAGTTTAATTAAATTTAGAACCAATTTAAAAAAAAATGTAAAAATACAAAAATGAGTTAGATTTCAAGTGTTATTATATTAGGCTACTTGCAAACTAAAATATTGTGGAGTTACAATAGATAAATTTTGTTTTAAGTAATTGACAATCATAG
>JAGDYQ010000082.1:4464360-4477618 GCA_021962125.1 Bulinus truncatus | reverse complement strand
AAAGTAAACAACAACATCTATTACATTCTTCAAATATTTGAATCCTGTGTTATAACTACTTTTTTTGCTTGAGTGTGTGTGTGTGTGTGTGTCTCCACGTGTGTGTGCGTGAGTGAGACAATAATGAAACACGACTATATAAACACAAACAACGAAGTAAAGACTAAAGATATCCCACCGCAAAAATAGTCATATTACTTTGATTTAAGTTGATTCTGATGTCGGAATACAGCACTACACTGCTAAAAAAAGAATGCGCTTCAGTGGTCTGTTGAAATGTGTGTGTGCGATTTGTGTGCGCGCGCACACGAAAGTAGCTTAATGGGGAACAGTGCGTGCAAAGGGAGGGGGGATCATGTAAAGTTTTGAGCCCAAAACTGCAGATATGCAGCTCACAAAAAACTTTAAAAAAAAACAACATCGATGCATGACATGCATATTGATACATATGTCGGTGATACCTTCAGTCTGCTTATGGCCGTGTATACTGCATGCCTAATGAATCAATCGAAACTCCATTAATAATACCCTTTCACATCTTTAGAACTGAAAATACCACAATAACTATTATACAAAGGGCTACACTTTAAATAAATATTACATTGTGTATTTTATGAAATTGTGTGCACACACACACACACACACACACACACACACACACGCACGCACGCAGACACATGCGCCTCAATACAGACAAAGGCGTAATATATATAGGCCAGTGGTGCGGCCCGCTACCTTCACACCGGTGTGTCGCGAGAACCCCTTTAAGAACCAATGAACCATGAACATCTTGTTAGATCTGCAGCTGTCTCGTAAGCTTCTTGTCTTCTACAAGTTTTATCTTTTTTTTTTCAACTCTTATTAAGTTGGAAAATTGGATCCTATTATTATTATTATTATTATTATTATTATTATTATTGCTTTTCAGTCTTAGATTATTTTCTCCGATTTGCAAAGCGTTTTGTTATAAATATTTCAAACTTCTAATTGGTTTTCTTCTCTTGAATTTACCCTTTACAGAGAGGAAATAAAACAATATTTCTCCACCACAGTACGGGCTGATAATATCTTATTGTTGGTTCATCGATTGTCCACCACGGTATACGCTGACCAACATCTTATTGTTAGTTCATCGACGGTAAATGCTCTATCGTGGCTAAATTAGTTTCTATAAAGGTCCTGCTGAATCGCTTCTTGTGGATGTAACTATTTCACTATGACATTTAGTAAACATTATCCTTCACTCAGTCCCACAAGTGGCCTCAATGGTCTAGTGGCCTCAATGGTCTAGTGGCGTCAATGGTCTAGTGCCGCGATTCTCAAACTTATTTCACGACTGTACCCCAAAGACTGCGAAAGTAATGTCACCGGTACCCCTCGCGTGTAAGTTCTTCAAACTCTTGGTTGTATTCAACGGAAATTATGTGTCGCTGCGTACCCCTGTATAGGTTTTACACCCCGTACCCCCTTGAGGGTACGCGTACCACCGGCTGAGAAGCGCGGGTCTACAGATCAATAAATTCTTGGTCAGATCAAAATAACCCAAATACCAAGATTAAACATTTTCCATTCACGACAGTTATTGATGTAAAGTCTTTCCAATATTTAGCAAAAGTATGTCAGCCACAATGATCAAACTTGGCGCATTTCATTTTGATTAAAAATGCCATCAACTGATGCATATAGAAACAAAGCTTGATAAAACATCAAAATTTGCCTCTGAAATATAGTGCATATATTTATTTTTTTTTTTTTCTTCAAACTTTTGAATTCATCCCATCTTAATGTTACGTATTCTAAAGCTCAATTTTCGATGTGCATAGTATAATGTTGATTCTTGATCAATCTATAGAATTCTCAAGAGCTTTCATTATTTTCTCTTATCAAATCTAACCCAGCACCGGTTGAGTTTCTGGCACTTCCGGTTGGGACACACTTCTGATGTATTTTACCTCCAGTTTATCTGGATTTTTCTAACGGACATCTCTTTGATGAATGATGTTTGATGTTTAATAGGAATCTGTGATGAAAGATGTTTGATAATCTTACAGACATCTCTGTGATGAAAGATGTTTGATAATCTTACAGACATCTCTGTGATGAAAGATGTTTGATAATCTTACAGACATCTCTGTGATGAATGATGTTTGATAATCTTACAGACATCTCTGTGATGAATGATGTTTGATAATCCTACAGACATCTCTGTGATGAATGATGTTTGATGTTTAATAGAGATCTCTGGGATGAAAGATGTTTGATAATCTTACAGACATCTCTGTGATGAATGATGTTGACACTATGAATTAATATTGCTGCATCATTATTTTTTTCTTTTACCGTCTCATATCAAACATGTTGGTCTGTCATCTGACTTGTCATTGTTTACACAGTTACAGCCGGGTGCGTACATTTGTTTGTTTATACGAGATAAATTGCTGGTCAAATCTTCATCCACCCAATACCAACATTTCCCTCACCTGGGACAGTCAACGTGTTTTAATGAACCCTGAGAGAGAGAGAGAGAGAGAGAGAGAGAGAGAGAGAGAGAGGGAGAAAGAAGAGAGAGAGAAAGAGAGGACAGAGAAATAGAGAAGGGAGAGAGAGAGAGAGAGAGAATGAGAGAGAAGAGAGAGAGAGAGAGACAGAGAGAGAGAGAGAGAGAGAGAGAGAGAGAGAGAGAGAGAGAGAGAGAGAGAGAGAGAGAGAGAGAAGAGAGAGGGAGACAGTGAGAGAGCACTGTGTTATTAGAAAAAATACAAATTCCACTCAATAAAAATTTTATTTGGGGTGGGGAATGGGGATATCTGAGTAAAATGTTTGAGTGAGGCTCTTGAACAAAAAAATAATGCAGAGGTTTCCCCACTTTCCGAGGTTCATTGAGTGTCTAACGGTACTCTCTATGTTGTAGAATTATATTTGGTTAGTCAAATAAAATGTAAATGGGGTTACGCCTTTAGTTTAGTGGGAATGGGTGGAAGGGGGCCATTAAGCTCAAGGGGGCTCCTTTGTACTTGGACATTTCACTTTATAGCCAGACTATATATATATATACGACAGGGCTCGATTTACAGCCTGTCAACCCCGGCTCTGCTTTATCTAATATATCTCCACCGGGGATGAAATCATAGACATATTTCCCCGGCTCTGCATACATTTTTCCCATCCCCGGCACTGGTTTTTCTTAAATCGTTCACTGTCTATGGACCATATGATGTTGAGTCTGTGTAATGTTCACGTTTATGTGTCATTGATACAAATGTCACCATGACACAATGTGTAGAACTGAAACAAGTCCGCCAGTGTTGTTGATTGTCACAATACATACTTCAACTCAATGGCTGTGTTCAGTATTGTTGTGTCTACTCGCATCTGTTGGTTGTTTTTGCATTTCCTGTGAATGGGGAAGAAAAAAATAGTCACCTGAATACTACACAGAAGTGTCGCCGCTAATCTTGGGCCCCTACCAGAAGGCCCATCTGATCACTCTAAACAGAAGGTGATTTATTTATTTTGATTGCAGATACCTGAGGCCGACGGGCATCTTAATGGTCAAGGGCCTTGAAATGATTGTGGGCCCTGACATGATTGTGGGCCTTGACATGATTGTGGGCCTTGGCATGTTTGTGGGCCTTGACAAGATTGTGGGCCTTGGCATGATTGTGGGCCTTGACATGATTGTGGACTATGGCATGTTTGTGGGCCTTGACATGATTGTGGGCATTGACAAGATTGTGGGCCTTGGCATGATTGTGCGTCTTGACATGATTGTGGTCCTTGACATGACTGTGGGTTTGCCCCCCATCCTTTGGCGATAGCCCAGTATTACAAAAAAAAAATGAGACATTATATTGCTTGGGCTGGGCGCCACTCCCTGGTCAATGGGGAGCTGGGAAAGAGGTTGCTTGATCCAGAGTATTCTGATTTCAAATGTCACTTTCAGTACGGTAACTCCGTGCGAGCTATATTTTCGGTGCCCGCCCCCCCTTCTCTCCGCCATGTTTAAAGTGCAAAAAAAATTCACCAACGCTATTTCGACGGGTCGGCCCTCATTCCTATTCGGCGGCCCCGTGTTTCGGCCACACAACCCGCACTACCCTTCCCAAGTTAGTACTAACTAGAGTTGACATCTATTTATTTCCCCTATGCCTTGACAAATCAAATTAACTGTTTTTTTTTTAAAGTATGAAATGTTTTCCACGGTTTAACTAATGAACCAGACCGTCTTGTCCATTAAAAAAACAAATCTCGTAAATATATCTCAATCAATAGACTGGACGTTGAAAGGTGTGTGTGGAAGGGGGGGGATGGGACTAGTTGTTCTGCCTTCTCACACCGCACAGTATTCATACACTATGTCAAAAGCACACCGTGTATGCAGTAGTGTAACAGAGTAAGGCCAAGGGAGAGAGAAAAAGGAGGGTGGGAGGGGTGGGGTCCACGTTGATGAGTCATAGCAGTCGTCTGTCAATACATGCATGTCTTCATGGCCCTGCAACTTGCAAGGTCATGTCAACCGTATGTCCCTGTACGTACGTCTACTTTACGTCATCGAGATGTACAGTAACCGCCTGTACGTGATGGTATATGGTTCAAAATTAAAATGATGTCATGTGGAATTAAAGCTCATTGTGATCGGTTTATTATTTGGATCAACACTGGTGAAATATAAAACGAACACGTTTACAACTCGACAACATGGCAGACCTTGGTTGCTATGTTTAGATTTAATCGACCGTCATGGCCCGGGGAGGGGTTGAGGGGGGCTCGTACAATCTGGGGGGTTTTTATTCAGACTAAAATACCGTTTGCCGCATGGATGGCTGCAGCGTGTCATGTTGGCCCGAGGGTGGGGGATGTACAAAACAAAAAAAAAAGATGGATCGTCCTGGAAAGGTGGGGAGGTGGTGGGGGGGTAGGTCCGTGCCAGTTGCCACTAAGTACTCAACTCATTTAACCAGACACTCTCGACTTTTGGAGGGGGAGGGTGGGGGAGAGAAGACCGCTTCACACTGTGTTGATTGACATTCTCTATAATTACTTCGACCACTAGAACTAAACACTGCACTAATACCTTAGTCCCGCAGCTCCCACAATGAGCTAGGTGTGCACTTACTATGGGGGGTCTCATGTGCACTTACATTAGGGCTGCATGTGCACATACCATGGGGGGGGGTCTCATGTGAACTTACATTAGGGCTGCATATGCACTTACATTAGGGCTGCATGTGCACATACCATGGGGGTTGTCATGTGAACTTACATTAGGGCTGCATGTGCCCTTACATTAGGGCTGCATGTGCACTTACATTAGGGCTGCATGTGCACTTACATTAAGGGCTGCATGAGCATGACTATGGGGGGTGGGTTCACATGCACTTTACATTAGGACTGTATGTGCACTTACTATGAGGTCTCAGTGCACTCACATTGTGCATTTACTATGGGGGGCAGGGGGGGTCACGTACTCTTTCTAGTAAGTATGGGGGACTCCACGTATTACTTTAAGGTTCCTTCGTGCACTTACTAATGGTGTCTCAAGTACCCTCACTACTCCAGGAAATAACAAGATGTGAATCAAATTAGGAATTTAAAACAAACGTAAATATAAACTGATTTAAAATAATTGAGTACAATCAGAGGCATTGCGAGAGGTGTGCAAGGGGGGGTGCATCATTGCCCAGGGCGCTACTCACAAAGAGTCTAAAACATATAACTAGTCCTAATGTATACACAGTAGAGACTAAGACACATAACTAGTCCTAATGTATACACAGTAGAGTCTAAGACACATGACTAGTCCTAATGTATACACAGTAGAGTCTAAGACACATAACTAGTCCTAATGTATACACAGTGATTCTAAGACCCAGAACTAGTCCTAATGTATACACAGTAGGAGTCTTGAAAAAAAATTAAATAAAAACAAAGATGTTATGATATAGTAAAGGGACAAGGGTTCGGGGGGGGGGGGAGTTGGAGCTCCCAGTCTTTGCTTTGGGTATAACTTTGGTAATGGTCACTACACATCCTTTCACCCCTTCCCCCCCCCCAAACCACCACAACGAGATTTTTAAGCTAGCCACGACCAAGGATCGCAGCATTGAGCATATCTATACGTCATCACCAGATTCCCCACATCTACCCCAACTCCCAGTCTCCAGAATGAAGTCACGTCTGCCAAAAAAAAAAACTCTAACGCTGCCCAGTTCCAATTTGTTTCATGTACATGTACTTAACTTTACCAAACTTGTGTGGGGACACAGGACATCATTCTAGTTGTTCAGATTAGTCTGACTTAAAATGAAATTTAGGACTGCTAGAACTTGGTAGAGAACTTTGAGCAGATTATTGATCATTATTCAACTGAAATTTTTTTTGTTTTTTTTCCCTTTTCTCTCAAAGTTCCTGTAAGGATGATGTGTTTATCTGAAGTCCCTGTAATGATGGGGTGTTTATCTGAAGTCCCTGTAAGGATGATGTGTTTACAGTGTTACCGAACTTAGGGATTTGGGGGCCTGGGGGGCTTGGATACCACGGGGGACCCCTGCATAATTCCTAGACCCATGATGTATATAACATTTTGTAGGTCTTGGCCTTGCCATATGTACATCAAAGGTTCATTTTGCGATAGGACCTCTGAGGGCCGGGCTTCCAGGGCTCCTAAGGGGCTTATATATTATATATACACCTTGTACGTTCAATAACCCGTTCATTTGGTGCGAAATACTGCAACACGTAGTTTCACCAAGATTTATTAAGAAACTCATCAAATGAAATAGTAAGCTTGTGTTCTGAGTTTAATTGAAAGTGTCAGAGCTATGCAACAATTGACGGAGTTTTCGGACGATTAAATGACTATAATTTCGAATGTTTTCAATTATGAGTCCTATTTCAGTAACCACAAACCACTTGTAGTTAGATTTAAGAGAGAATAATTTTTTTCAAATATAAAGAACGTCTTTATATTTTTTTTTTACAGATATATGCATTAACACAATTGAAATTTATAAAACATTTCCAAAATTTACAAATATTTACTGAAAGCTAACAAACGTACTGATACATAACACGAAAATGCGCTGCTAACACGTCCTGTGTCCAGAATGGAACTGAGCTTAATTGCTTGTTTTTTCACAACTCTGTGAGTGTTAGCTCTTTTATGTTCATTTCGTTTATTATTCCGTGGGGACCGGTAGTTTTTCCTAGCAGTGATTCGAGGAAACAAACGCCGGTTGTCATGGCGGGTCGCGGAAACAAACGCCGGTTGTCATGGTAGGTCGCGGAAACAAACGCCGGTTGTCATGGCAGGTCGCGAAAAACAAGCGCCGGTTGTCATGGCGGGTCGCGGAAAAAAACGCCGGTTGTCATGGCGGGTAGCGAAAACAAACGCCGGTTGTCATGGTGGTTCGCGAAGTGTAAAACACTGGAGAAAACACTGATCTATGATAGAGTTTGTTATCTAGGAAGTATGAACACAGATTTAGTCGAGTGATGTATATCTATGGGCGATAACTCTAAAGTGTCCAGGAAGTTATGCCCCACGAGATCATCCAACTAAAACTTGACACTTACAAGTAACAAAATACTTTGAAATCGTAAGTATTGTGACATGATTGAGATATCTGGGGGCACAGGAAACGTTTTGTAGAATGAAAACTTGTGACATTGTGTTACAGGAAACAGAGAAGTTTTGATAACAAAAAAAAAAAACAAAAACAAAAGATGCTCTATAGATTAGCGAAGGATTGGTTCAGACATTTGTATGTATGTATGTATATATATATATATATATATATATATATATATATATATATATATATATATATATATGTGTGTGTGTGTGTGTGTGTGTGTGTGTGTGTGTGTTTGTGTGTGTGTAAATAGTAATTCTAGTACAAAAAATCATTTTTTTTATAAACTTTGTCCAATTTACCTACAATGGATAGTCATTTTTTATGGTTTAAAACGATTTTGTTTCTATTTTGGAATTATTTTTTTCCGACATCACCACTTGCCCGCTGATCAAAATGACGCCGCCAACATTGATTGAAACGAGGGAAAGTTCCTCGGGGCAGGGCAGGTTACTTCAAAATTAGCGCGCTTTATTGTAGTAGATATTAACTGATGCAGAAATGAGCGAAGTTTAATAAAAGTATATATTTTAAAATGTATGAATCCATACAATCTCTAGGACCGTCCCCTGAATGTCTTGGGCCCATACAATCTCTAGGACCGTCCCCAGAATGTCATTGGGCCCATACAATCTCTAGGACCGTCCCCTGAATGTCATGAGCTCATACAATCTCTAAAACCGTCCCCAGAATGTCGTGGGCCCATACAATCTCTAGGACCGTCCCCAGAATGTCGTGGGCCCATTCAATCTCTAGGACCGTCCCTGAATGTCGCGGGCCATGAACTTTTGATCTATAGGTTGTTTTTTTGGGGGGGGGGGATTCACATTTAAAATTTCATTTTTTGGACTTTCGTGAGCCCTAGTCAAAGTGCCTGCTTTGACTGTAGGATAAGACAGCCCTGTCGGTAACTGATAGCAAGGATAAATTGTCATCTTATCGTTCGGGGGAGGCTACGCATGGGGTCAATAAGAGTGTGACAGTGACTTCCCCTGGTTAATTTGATTAGTTTCAGTTTTAAAAAATGTAAATAAAAGAAATCATCGCTTGTAAGATAGTTGCATGGAAATTAAAACCACCTTGAAATGATTTGGGCTGTACAATTAGGAAATAGGCGAAATGACCATAGACCAGATTCTTAGCAAACTAGTTCAACTCGCTGCACTCCATTTGCGGAGTACCGGTTTGAACTGATCTGTGAAGTCCATGTCAAGAAGAGATGTTTGTCTCATAGGTCCTACAAAGCACCAATAAGATATTTCTTCCATACCCACCGTATAACAACCACGGGAGACATAAGTGTGTGTGTGTGAATTCCCTTTTAAGGATGATCGTAATCTCTTAGATCCTATAAACAGTATAAACTACTAATGGGACGGTTTTGATGCACAACGCGTAAGTCGTTGGGTGTAGTAATGATTTCTTTATCAAATACTGGTGGAACAGATAACACATACTTGTCTTTTGTATATATGATTACTGTATTTCATACATTTCTTTACATTATTTCTGTTCATATCGCATTCTATTAATGGCAATAAAGGCCACATGTTCTTTTCTATTGCAGTATTTTGTATATTTCTATATGTTGTCCCTTCTGTCGGATTTCGTTCAGCCAGCTTCAGCGAGCTTTCCCACTAGTTGAATACATAATAGCAAATTAATTATTATCCCCATAGCTCACTAATATGTCGGCTTTTGGAATAACAATTTTTTTGTATAATGTGTATTTTGTGGGCTGGATCAACCTTGTTCACTTGTTTCGTGAAACTGTACACTGTACTCACTGCACACTGGTACTGACTGTACACTAGTAGTCACTGGACACTAGTACTCACTGTACAGTAGTACTCACTGTACACTGGTACTCACTGTACACTGGTACTCACTGTACACTAATTACTCACTGGACACTGGTACTCACTGTACACTGGTACTCACTGTACACTGGTACTCACTGTACACTGGTACTCACTGTACACTAGTACTCACTGTACCTAGTACTCACTGGACACTATTACTCACTGTACACTAGTACTCCTTGTACACTGGTACTCACTGTACACTGGTACTCTTGCACACTGGTACTCTGCACACTAGAACTCACTGTACACTAGTACTCACTGTACACTAGCCCTTTCACTGACGCACTGATACTCACTGCACACTAGAACTCACTGCACACTAGAACTCACTGCACACTAGTACTCACTGCACACTAGAACTCACTGCACACTAGAACTCACTGCACACTAGAACTCACTGCACTAGAACTCACTGCACACTAGAACTCACTGCACACTAGTACTCACTGTACACTAGAACTCACTGCACACTAGAACTCACTGCACACTAGTACTCACTGCACACGCAAGAACTCACTGCACACTAGTACTCCTGTACACTAGTACTCACTGCACACTAGAACTCACTACACTAGAATTCACTGCACACTAGAACTCACTGCACACTAGTACTCACTGCACACTGGTACTCACTGTACACTAGTACTTACTTTACACTAGTACTCACTGTACACTGGTACTCACTGCACACTAGTACACACTTCACACTGGTACTCACTGCACACTGGTACTTACTAGACACTGGTACTCACTGTACACTATTACTCACTGTACACTGGTACTCACTGTACACTAGTTTCACTGCACACTAGTACTCACTGTACACTGGTACTCACTGTACATATTACTCACTGTACACTGGTACTCACTGTTACCACTAGTTTCACTGTACACTAACGTTTCTCTGCACACTAGTACTCACTGTACACTATTACTCACTGTACACTGGTACTCACTGTACACTGGTACTCACTGTACACTGGTACTCACTGTACACTATTACTCATAGCACACTGGTACTCACTGTACACTAGTTTCACTGTACACTAGTTTCACTGCACACTAGTACTCACTGTACACCCCATTACTCACTGTACACTGGTACTCACTGTACACTGGTACTCACTGTACACTGGTACTTACTGCACACTAGTTTCACTGCACACTAGTACTCACTGTACACTATTACTCACTGTACACTGGTACTCACTGTACACTAGTACTCACTGTACACTGGTACTTACTACACACTGGTACTCACTGTACACTAGTACTCACTGTACACTGGTACTCACTGGATATTAATTCCCATTTTCTATGACATACTGGGGCTCACAGACATTTCCCATCTCAAATTGTGTGGTATCACACAGTGGCATAGCAAACTTATTTCGCGTCCTGGGCACAATACCTTTTTAGTGCCCCCCCATTTCAAAAACCATATACTATTACATGTAAAATATACCCCTTTGTGAGTAGCGCCCGGGGCATGATGCGTCCTGCCCCCTCGCTACGCCGCAGTATCACATCGGATTACTTATTCAATCTCAGTAAAATAAAGTAAAAGAAAAAATCAAATACGAAAGTAATTTCGAATTTCAATATTTCGCTACCACAGCTATAAAATGATCGTTCCACACTTTTAAACATATTCATTAAAGTGTTACTAGTTTTCCCTTATTCTCATGTGTTTCATTCTCTTGTTGGGTAAAAACTTTCTTCAATTCCACCTGACTCCAACATTTGCGTGTCAGCCATGGCATACACACACACACACACACACACACACACACACACACACACACTCGTACACATATTTATTTTATTTAACACAACAACAACATTCAAACTACAATGTTTCGTTTCCCTTCCCTCACGCCTCTCATACAAGGAAACAACATCTGAAACAATCCCCCCCCAACATTCTTCGCGCCTTACCCTCATCATTTTCTCTATGCCGCATTTTGACCTTTGACCCCCAGAATTCTTCACTTCCCTCAGGTACAATAGGGTGAGGGAAACAAAAGAGTTTATTCCAACGTCTGTATTGGGGCCGGGGTTGGGGGGAGGAAGAGAGGTGGGAGAGGGCGCAGTCAGGAATGTCAGACATTTCCCCCAGGTATCATCTTTCACCACCATTGACGATCACTACAAGCAGTGCCCGCTGAATACGGGGGCATTGCTAGAAGTAAGTGAAATAAAACCCTGCGTGAATAGAACAGGGTCGTTTCTGTTAATACGGGAACCCCCGAGCAAAAGCAGACGCACACATTTTTAGAAAATTCTGAACAAGCCAAAACTTAGCATTCATGATGGCGGAGCACTCCTTGAAGACTACGAAAAGTGGATATATCAGATTTATCATATACTTAACGTTATAAGTTTTTGTCTTATTTTAGCAAATTGTATTGAATAAAAAGAACGTTATATAAATGATACAAGTAATCATTCGGTTAAAACTAATGTTTACAGTGGTGGCACCATGAACTTGGGAACCCTAGGGCACATTTTTTGTGGGACCCATTCATTTAAAAAAAATCCATGCTGTTTTTTGTTGTTAGAACTATCTTTTAAGAAACACATTACAATTATAGGCTATTCACTTGCAAAATAAAATCTTTATTTTCGGTAAACCAGTCAGGGGTCACTCTAAGATCGAGACCTCCAATACCGCACCACAGGCCTTGTGGTCCTATCATCGACTGCAGAATCATACAATCAAAATAAAAATGACTTTAATATACATTTGCATCATAGAGTTCCCGCCCTTGAGTCAGTGAGTTTTATGTTGTGACTACTGGAGTGCTCACCTGCTTGTACTGGGTGGCCTCTCTATGTACTGTCAGGGCGTATCGGGTGAAGGTCACGTGACTCGCCTGAAATGTATTGTATAGTATGTGTATCAACACGGTTCATAATGAGTGTGAGGCCGACGTTTGAATACAGTCAGGGTATCTAAGTGTAATTACCTAAATTTGACCAGCGAGGATAGTTACTGAGTAGAACGTTTACTGGTGGAACCGTTACTGGTATAACCGTTGCTGGGTGTAGGGGCCCTAGTCAGAGACTTTCTGCTATTGAGCTCCTCTACTCAAATTAAGGCCCAATTTAGGCTGGGTGGGGATTTTACCATGGCCTCAGAGGATCGATTCTTGGGCCTTCGTGTCGATAGCCGAGAGTCGAAACCACCCGACCATATTATTCTCATCACAGCCTTGATTGTAATGTCAATGTATGTACATGTGAACAACAGGTGACTAGAGTCACTGGGGCTTGAAACCGCTTCCTATACCACGTCCATGAGGCTAGCAACTACATACAGCGCCACCAAATCACCCCTTTAACTGCAATAGGAAAATAACTTTCCTGATTGACACGATTAGCTGCAAAACCTTGCTTAAATTATAATGTCTTTATTTTTTATATGATCGTCAAAAAAAAAAAGTTAAATGCTGAACTCGTGGATCTGGTTTTCTTTTAAATGAATACTACATTCAATGTGGTAGTTAGGTTTTGATTCCGTTCATTGAACAGCACAACTTATATCCTCAACACGTACTTTATCTTGACTGCTGATACAATTTGTAACAAAATGGTTCAGACAGACAAACTGATAAACAGATTGACATTGGGGGCTACGCGATACTTTTTTCTTATCTGGTTAATTTTAGGTTTCAACAGGTAAATATTGAACTAGACGAGTGACTCTCAAACCGCCACGATTAAAGAAGAATGAAATTAAAGTCTTTCATAAATGAT
>JAGDYQ010000082.1:4374562-4463860 GCA_021962125.1 Bulinus truncatus | reverse complement strand
TATATATATATATATATATATATATATATATATAAGTATATATAGAGATCCTCATGTGGTGTACTGAGTCAGATTCAAAGGAATTGATATACAGTAGGGTATGAACGTCTTGACGAACGCTATGTAATGATTCTAGAATATTCATTGTGAATTTGCGTAGTTGAGAAATGGTTTTATAGTACTTTTCCATGTTCAGGAAATGATTTATAGAACTTTATGTTAGTTCAGGAAATGATTTATCTTGAACTTTAGTGTTAATATGTGCACGGAAAACTGTTTGGGTGTGGTGTGAACTTTAATTTCTAGCTAGGTTCATTTCAATCGGGAAAAGACATTAAATTGATGGAATTCTAGGACACTGTTTTTGGCACGCCAGTTATTCTCATTTTGTATTTTAAGGCTCTGGTGCTTTTGCGTTTGTATGCAATAGTCATTAAATATACCCGATTCTATTGAAGCTCCATTTTATTAATTTGCTGATCTAATTGTATATATTTGTTTAAATTTATGATGTATTGAGCTTTATTCCATTATAACTCATTATTTACACTTTTGAGTATACATTGAGTCTCTATGGATATTAAACTGCCTCCGGCATTTTGAAGAGTTTCGTGCATTGGGAAATAATCTATAAACTTTAAATGCAGAGCTTTATTTTTTATGTTATCATCTCTATAATTGTATTTAATGGAAAGAAAATTATTGTTGTACACTATGGATAACTTCTTTAAAGAGGGAAAACTCGCAGTATGATGCTATAGTTAGTGTTCTTTTCTAATGATTACTTCCCTTCGGTCTAAAGTTAGTAGTTTCTGTTGTCTTTCTTAAAGTATTATGTTACGGTTTTGCACTCTATACGTTGTTAGAGCAATAACAACTAATGATAACATTCTTCAATTCTTAATCATTACCCATTTAATTTTACATTTACATTATAGTTGTGTTGTTTTCCTACTTCCCCTGCAGGACTTAATTACTTTAATAATATTGTTAATTTTTGAAGCTGTTAATAAAATTCATGCAAATTACTCTCCCTTCCACCCAACTCGTTTGCATGTAACAGGTCGTCGTCAAACCAGTTTTCGTGTCAGGTGCAATCTATACCTGTTAGCCAGTAAAATTTATTTTTAGCAATGTGTTGTAACTAAGATTTGTACACATCGTCTTCAGGTGCCAAGGAAATACTTTCGACCTGACGATTAAGTGCTGTTGAGCTTGTAATCCACCATATTCATTTCACCGTGTGCTTCTTGATTTCGAAAGGATTTCAACAACAAAATCTACAATACTAATATTGTTTTAATCGGACAATTTGTGTTTATATTAATTTGTATTCGGTCAATACTCATTAACAGATTGAAATGAATAATACATTTCTCGTCAAGTTGAAAGACAAACGTCCTTGACAGTGGTTGTTATATAAGTCTTTATGTCCGTGATCTTTCTTATTATTATGATAGAAAAATCGTCTTCATAGATGGATTTTAACCTTTGACCCTTCTGTCTTTCTATTACTCGTGGGAAAGTTTGTGACTGATCGTTTTACAATTAGCCACACTGAAAATTCATTCAGATTGTACTTGACTTGAAGTGGGCCGGAAGTGACCAGTGCCGAAATACTTTCGTTATGACGTTACTCATCCATACACATTTTCGTGTTTTCATTTTAAGGAAATATTGTTAGCATTATGTCCGCTGAAATACAACTGACCAGTAACGATCAAGGGCAGGTATTTGAATTTATTTTAGAAAAATAAAATAAACAACTACTTAAAGAGCTCCCCTTTATCAATTAATGTAGGCTACATGTAGGAAGTTTAAATGACATATCTTATGTTTTATTAGGTCAGCATTCCTTGGCTAAGTTTTGGATTAATGCCATAAAGATAATTCTTCTTGTTACGGGTAGTTAACGTGAAAACAGTGTGCTCTCCCTTGTCAAAATAGCACTTAAAATTAATGACATCACCTTCTTGAAATGGCCAGGTTTTAGTAATTAAAAAAAAATTGTTGTTTTTATTTTCCTAGTAATTTATTGTTTCTCTCTGTAGTTTTTACTGAAATAATTGTAAAAACAGTATGCTTCATAAGCACTTGTGTTGCATAAATAATAAATTGATTATTGGTAAATATATGCACAGTAATCAGCTTATAAGTTAAATAGTTGATTCTTTCTAATTTTGTTTCATTAATAGCTAATTATTGATTAAATCATCTTAAAATTTATTGAAGATACAAAATTTACAGTATTTATCAATAAATATTGAATTATCTGTTCTATGAAACATTTACATAGTTGTCTAATTTTTAAATCTCACTAGAATAAATGTTTGATGAAAAAGAAATTTCATGCTGCCATTTAAGTTTTTATCAAAACAAATCACTTTTCAACTGCTGTTTACTCAATAATTTCTAGAGTCAACATCTTTTATTTTATATGACCAATAGCAAGTTATAGGATTCAATATTTTAATCATTATCAAAATCGAATATCAAGTGATAATAACTTTATGTTGTTTGGTCATCGATTGTATGAATCAGCTTAACCCTGTTATTCGCATTATCATCTGCTTTGACTCAAAAAACTTCATTGCTCAGCAAGCTACATATTCCTTAAGTACAGAGTTAATATATGAATAGGATTAAATATGAAACAACGCCCGTCGCCATCACTTCAACTGGTTCGAAGACTTATTAAATGCAAATTAAAACTGGAGACATTTATTTTCATTAGTGAACTAACAGAACTGTTTTTAAAAAACATTTTTTTCAGGGACCCAGAAAATAAGTCAATCTTTGAAAAGATTAAATATATAGTAGTACTATATTTGTTTCTATGATTTTAATTTGCTGATCTATCAAATCCAGTGAATCTCCTACCAAATAATACTTATAATTTTATCACAAACTGAGCTCGAATTTGAAAATTCCGCTTTCTTCTTCCAAACCTTTCTGAAGATGATGGTGACAAGTGCCATATGGAAAACTTGAAAACTGAAAGTTTAAAATTATAGGTAAAAAACAGTAATTATATTATTATAAAAAAATTTGTATGGTGGTATATTTCCAATATATTGATAAGAGGGAAACCCAACTCTGTTTTTTTCGCGGCAATACATGAAAAGTTTTAAAATATTAATTTGTACTTTATCAGCAAAAGTTTTCAGAATCTATTAATACTTGATCATCTGTGGGTTTCTTTAATAGTAAAGTAGTTTGTAATGAATCGCTCATATTTAGTTATCTACTGCTTTGAAAACTCTGTATAGTACTACCTTGTTGAATTCTAAAGCTTTAAACGCTTCTATAATTCTGTCGAGCCAATGAGCAAGTTTATCATCCTTTTCAATCTTTTTATTAGCTGATGTTTTATTATCATACTTTTATTGATCATGAACCAAATTTAACTTAACAAAGAGAAGCAAATATTTACGTGATCTCTAGTCACCAAGAGATCGCTATGACTATGGAAAATAATATGGAAGACTATGGATAAAATTGAATCCGAAGAATGAGTTGCTGATCAGGGGTATCTAAAAGTATTTTAATTTTTCAATTAACATTTTTTTGTATTTTTTAACTTTTGTTAATTTTGGTCGCAGATTTTATTTCAAGAACAAGAATAAATTAAGATTCTCTTGCAAACAAATGGACTCTGATTATTTATCTTTATATATGGATTCTTTTTTATCAAACCTGATTACTTGCATAAAAATACTATGGTTAATAATAGCTGTCATTTACATGGCTCATTATAATGTCTATGCAAAATCCTGGTGGTTCTTTAAGAATACTTGAATAAGACTATACCACAACAATTAACAATAATTAAAAGTTGGTTATGAAGTGTAATTTATGATTAATTATAAAATGGATACACAATTCAATCAACAGAACTCCTTCTACTCAGCGTAAAAGAGCAGATAGAAAGGATCCATTATCCAGGCATAAAAGATCGTGGTAGTCATTATTTATTGAAAACTTGAGCTCTTGTTCTTGCTAGCTTTTTTTTTTTTCATTTCTGTTGTAAATTTTCATCTTTGGCTGTATGGATTTTTTCTTTGTTTTTTTTTATTTTGGGTATAAATGTTTCTATTTTTTAAACACTTTTTTTTTCTTTTCACAAAAAAAGTCTCTGCTTTGTGTAGCCACTTATTTGTTATGCTTTGCATATTTAAAAACTATCTTTTTAACACATTGTCACAAAAGTCTCACATATTGATCTGTTGTTTGTGCATAATTCTTATCATAATTACTGTGCCACTAAAACCAGTCTAGTCACTTCATTAAACTGAAAAGCTTATTATTACTTTTTCTTATATTTAATTCTTCCCATGTAGATAATAGCCCTAGAAGACTTAGTTAGAAATGTTTGTAGTCCTATTTAAACATGAAAAAACACAACTGTCTAACACATTAATATATAAGCTAATTTCTTGCATGCTGAAATTGTTTCCATGTAGAATTGTCTTGGGAATACTATTCTTTTCATGTTTCACTGTTTAATTGATTCTTTGTAGCCATGTTCATTATTTCAAACTTAAATACATTTAGTTCAACATATTTTGTAATTAAACTGCAAAATTGATGGAAGCTTTACTTGCACTTTTCTACAATACAGCTCTTTCCTGCTAAAATATGTACCGGTAGTTTTTTTCAGCATTTTATAATTTCTACATTTCTCAATGTATTTCAGAACTTAAGCATTTATTAGTTGTTTTTGTTAATTTAATGTTGATATTCTAAATAAATGTCTTATCACATACTGTTAAGAAAGTAAAAATTTTATTTTTGCTTTCTGATTATATTTTACAAAAGCACTCTTTATTTTTTTTTTAAATCATACTAATAAATATGTTTACTAAAGACTAATCAAATTGTTTACTTTTTTTTTCAAGTCCCAACCGCAGGATTACAAGTGCATCGCTTGCAAGGTACTTAAACTATTTATTTTATTTTCTGTGTAAAAAAAACTTTTCATACCATTTAAAACAAATGAAATATGTTGTTTTATTTCTATAGTGTATCTATGATTAAATATTTTTAATTTTAAGTCACTGTCTAATTTTATAAAAATGTTTTTAAAAAAATACTCAGTTAAATTCTCCCAAAATTAAATCAGACATGCTTTCATTTTATTTATTTTTTTCTTACATAAAAATCATCATAAATGTTTTATTAATTTCCAGTCAACTTCAAAGAAGTGCCAAAAACTCTCCGTCCAGCACCAGGCGTAGTAGCTTTGGTTCGGATGAAATTTTTGATGATATTGAAGGCAACTTTCAAAATGTTGATGGAAGAGTAAGAGCAATTAGATATAATTTTATATCTTTGAATAAATCAATTAATAAAAGAATTTTTTTTTTTTTTTGAGATTTGAACCTTTCTGAATTATGTTATGATTTTTATCCAGCTGAAATTCCTTGAAGATCAACTTCAGCATCTCACTCAGGTACAGACGGAAACTAATACAAAACAAATAAAACTCAAAGACGAAAACAACGTTTTAGTACAAAAGTAAGATATCAATAAAATGTATTCATTTATCTTAATATTTATAGCAGGCACACTTAGTAAAAAAATAAATTTTACATATTATTTTCTTTTGCAAATCCGTTCGGTGGCTTGGTAGCGAAAGCAAGAATCTTTCAGTCCAATCATTTGCTTATTAATTCTAATAAAAATATTTAATGAATCTTTGAAATGCAAAATGAGTACATCTATCTCATCTTACATTATTGAATAATTTTTTTCAAATTTATCATTAGACATAAAAAAAAAGCTTGTGTTTGTTGCAGCTATGACAATAAAGTACTTAATAATTTGTTTAGGTGAAAAGTAGTGCTCTTGGTGCCATGCCATCTAGCCAAACAAGTCCACAAAAATCACTATTTTCTGTACAGATATAGTCACTTTTTTTTTAGAAATTAATTGTCACTATTTATTTTTAATAAAAATAATGTGCTTAAAAGTTTATTAAACTCTTTTAGAAAAAGAGTAAAATTCATATAAATTGCAGCCATTTTGACATAAAAAAATTTTAATCGGAAAACTGTCATTTTAAGAAGTAAAAAAACTTTCATATGATATAAAAAACAAATGTGATCATTTTTAATGCATTCAAAGTTTACTTTTACTGTATTCAAAGGAGATATCTAATTTATTATTGACACATTATTTTGTTATTTTAGAGTTTTGTTTCTAGAAGAACAACTGAGAGACATGGAGGTTAAAGCAGATGATAGGTTGATTGATGAACGCAGGAAATATCAAGAATTTTTAGTAAGCAAATTTTACTTTGTTTTAGCATTATCAGTTATCTTAATGTATTTAGCAGAAAGCAGGGTAGAAATTCAACAATAATGAATATCTTTTGTAGTAGGAGAGTAAAACATTAATTTCTGGCCTAATAGCCACTGATGTATATTTTACGGCCAATGTGCCGCTGTGAGTTAACCAATAAATCTTCAAAGTGGGCGCCAGTGTACACATTGGCCAAGCCCAACCGGTTAGAGCATTAAAGTGAGCAACTAAGTTACAGATTTTGTTGAAATTTTTTATCTAAGGTATTTAAAATGATAAATGATCTTTCTCTATCATTTGTTGTAACAAGATGAACTTTTGTTCATTGTGTACTATTAGAGAAGCTATATTTAGTAAAGCCATGACCTCTTGTCAGGGTTGTTAGTATCGGTATTGGCCAATACAGTATCGACGATACTTTTTTAGTATTGGTTGCTGTATTGCCGATCCTTTTTGCATCAAGTATTGATTTGTTTATCGCCGATACATTTTAAACAAAAACATTTCGATACTCGATACCAATACTTTTCTATTGCCACAATTAGATAATTGCAGAAAAAACTATATCGATTTTAATACCTTGTTTTAAAAGTAATCTAAATAAATTAAATCACTACCAGTAATCATAGCCATCAACCCTACCAATATTAACACCACCCACCTACCCACCACATACAACCACGGCCAGCGAATTGAAGGAAATTTTGAAGTTTTTGCTTTGCGCGCCGATATCTATAAATGTTATTCTTATTTTCTTTCATTCATTTACTTTCATTCTATCAACTATTTGTTCTATGTTTCAATGAACGACAGAAAAGAAAACTTTTATTTCTTTTTTGATCGATCTGTCAGGTTTATAAAAACTTGCACTCTTTATATTTTAGCTAAAAATATTTTTTCTTCTCAAAAGTATTGGTATTGTATTGGTATCGATTTTGGCATTACATTTTTACATGAGTATTTGTATTGAAATTGGTGATACTCTTTTCATGAAGTATTGGTATTGGTATTGACGATACAATTTAAGAGTATTGTTAACAACCCTGCCTCTTGTTAAAGATTGGAAAGAAGTGACAATTCGAAGAGGTTTTTTTTCTGTAAGGAAGAATACCGGACTGGACAGTTTCTCAGTCAGCTCAGAAATTTCACTTTTAGAGTATAATTGCTTTAGTTAGTAGTAATATCCTCAATATAATAATAATCACCTCCACTTGAAGTTTCACCATACACTTATCGCAGAATAACATGTACTATGTTTTACAGTGGCAGAAGACCATCCCCAGTGGTCTAGTCTGTTGGAAGTAAATTTAATCCCACTCTAATACAGTAGTGGTAACCTTGCTGTAATCTTTGGTTTCAACCTTCATGTCAGAGCATAGAGATCCAAAACTTTCCACTTTCTATTAGGCTTATGTTGTCATTCCACCAAAAAATTCATTATCATGTCATACTAATGATCCAGTATTGTTCAGATCAACTCTCTGTATAATAAAAATGGCTTTGAAATAATATAGTCTCCTCTTGAAATCTCCCACCTCACAAATCAAAACTACAAATTATTTTAAATAAATTTTATATTGTCTTATGTCTAAGCCCAACAAACAAATTCCTAAATGATCTCATGTTCACCTCAGTCTTTGGCCAATCAGCTAGTCATAGTGCATATTGTCCGACCAGTTTGCACATTGGTTGTAATATAAATTAAGTATTTATTAACTAATACATCATGACTAATATTCTTACTTATTGCTTTTGACAAAGATTGCCAATATTGAGTTGACTTTTCGCAAAATACTTGTACAATGCCAACAGCCTAGCCTATTAGACAATTCCATTTTAACAAAATCGGCTTTGGATACTTTAGAGATGCAAAAGACTTCTTTTTCCTTATAAAAAAAGTTTAATGCATTAGCAAATACACTACCTTATATTTTTTTTTATTTTCAGTCCAAGCAAGAAAGAGAGAAAAATGAGCAGGTGGATTATATTACTCAAAGGTAATTGTATTATTTTTTGTAATTGTAGTATACATAATGATAAAATTACGTTAAAGAAAACTCTTTTAGAGTGTGACAGATTTAGGAGATGATTCATAAGGAAAAGCTTCAGACATTTAATGACCCAATGAAAAAAGAATATTACAAGTGTAAATAAATGTGTGTGAACTTAATGAATAAAATCTTTATCAGCATACATCTACATTCAGTCCTGAAAGATGAATATTTATTGTCTCACTTGTTTTATTCAGGATATTAATAGACAGCTGTCAGTCTTAGGTTGTCGATTAATGAATTGCCTTTAATTATTTTAAAAGTAAAAGTACATAGTTAAGTAATCAGATTGCGAGTGACTTTGTTTATGTGGTTTTTTTTTTTACAAGCAATGTTTGCAAGAAGAGGAAATAAAAAAGAAATTCTAAATGGATGCTTCACATATATAGTCATCAGCTATATGAGTGTGCATTTTTTATTAAATCATTGTAACTTGTTACTGTGTAGTAACTCTTCAGTGACAATAACCCCATGAAGAAAGAAAAGTGAAGACCCCTAACTTTATATGAAATTATTAAGGTGTGTAAATTTAAGAAATAGAAGTGTGAAGGATGAATTTCTTTAAAGACAAATCATCGTCACCTTTCCACAAAATTCTAACAAAGAATGCAAAAGCATGTGTTGCTGGATATGTTTAATGTTAATTCCACTCAAAAAAAAAAATGCTGCTGATATTGAAAGCAGCTATTCCATTAATAACAGAAAAAGATACTCTACACCATGATTCACTCACTATGTTTACGTGATTCACTCACTATGTTTACTTAATATTTGAAGAAAAAAAAATGTACTGTATAAAGCAGTATTCATTATTATGTATTAGAATAATTTTAAATTTTAGGAAACAATAATCAGGGTTGGAGTTAGGGAAATCAGTTTTGATATATGAGTGCTTTGGATCACGTGCATCCAAGGAATAATGCTCATAAATTGCAGTTTGACTGTATTTCTAATTAATGCATTTGTTTCATTTTTTTTAATGTATTTATTTTTGACTGACTTAGATTACACAGGATTGAACATGAATATGAAGAACTGAAACAAGAAGCTCCAAGGCTACAAACAGAGATTTCAAAACTTAGAACAGTTGGTATTGTTTTGATTGTCTTTTAGTTACAGACTCCTAAAAAAAATTTTTCATGTCAAAAACAATTTTATTCTGTCAATATAGGTAACAATTTTATTTATCGAATTATGAACTTTTTGAGCTACTGATTGATATAAGGATTTTAATTACTTTTAAAACAAAGTTTAAAAAAAAACATTTTTTAATCAGGAAAAAATGGATATTCAAGAACGTTTACTCGAAAGGCAAGAGACTTATAATATTTTATACGATGAACATGAAAAACTGAAAGCTGACTATCATAGACAGGAAGTATTAAACCAGAAAGAGAGGCATGCTACTAGCCAGGTGGGTTATAGTTCTTTTTTTTTTTTGTAATCTTATTAAGATTTATCTTTTTTATCACCTTACCTGGAATTTCATGGATTGTATAAAAATTTTGAATAATTTTACATTACACAGAATCAGAGAATGTGTAAGTAGTAATGGGGTAATACCAAATTTTGTGCGAATTCCTGATATTTCTTTATATTTCCTATTTCCAACCCTGTGAAGTTAGAGACCTTAATGAAAGTTGAATAAATATTTACAAACTCAGACATTCAATTCCAAAAGAATTGGTTCAAAAGTGCAAAATAAAAAGATAAAGATTTTCTGATACCAATTCTAATTCATAAAAAAGTTCTGGTATTTCTGATGTATTATCCCATGGATGGTTTTGTTCATAGAGATTTCCAATAATCACATCAACAAATTTTAGCACAGTTTATCAACGAATGTCAAAAGTTTTGGTGCCCCCTCCCCCCCCCCCCCGGTAAAATTAGGTCAATTAAAATACAAACTTATAAAAAACAAAACAAAAAAAAAAAAAGAAAAACATAAACTAACCCCTTTCCAAATATAATGTTAAATAACAAACTTCAGTGTGAAATATATGTCAAAAGATAACACATGTAGATTTATAAACACTTCAGGGCTACAGTGAGCTATTGAATTTTACTGAAGGGCTTGAGCCAGAGCAGATTAATTGAGAGTTTACAATACTTTATATGTTCTTACAAAAATAAAATGTAAACCTTATCTATGTAAATGATCGGAGGAGAATGGCTTAACGGGCTGTACTTGACTACCAGGCCACAGATTGCCCATGTCTAGCCTAGATGCTGATAATTGTTTTCAACATTACCATTTCGCTGTCTCCTCTCTCTCTCTTTGAACTCTCTCAGTAAACTGCGGGCTGAGACTTGGTCTCTTAGAGCCCGTGAGATCAGACTTGCTGTGTCTCTCAACATCTGGGGACTGCCATAGAGCCCGATGGCCAGCAAGCTTCCGGACTGGTCCACCCTGTGGTCCGCCAGTCTGGGGCACTCGAAAAGCAAATGATCTACGGTTTCCTCCACCTCTCTGCAGTGTCTGCAAAGGGTGTCGACATTGGGCCTCAACCTGCTCTAGCATTACCCATCCAACGCTACTGACTATAAGGCATAAAAATCTAAATTTATCCACACTAAAATAAATGATTATAATAATTTTACTAAAATCAAAAATATACAAAAAAACTTGTATAGAATTACTGTAATAGGATTTTAATTTATTTTACTACTATATGTAAGGCAGTTAATTATTATGTACAGATCTCCAGCTTTAGGCAGTATCAGGAATGTTCAAATGTCATTTGCGTACATTAGGTCGGATAGTGGAAAGTTTACTATATCTTTCCAAAAAAATAATATTAAATAGTTGGATTAAAAATAATAGTATAGCTAAAAAGGCAATAATAAAATAAATTTAAGAAATGTCCAGGGTTATCAAAATGAAAAGTTTCACTAGATCCTATTAGTCTTGCTAAGTCTACAATAAACTGTTGTGGCATTTCATTTCTTAAAACATATAGTACCTATGAGCGCTCATCCTACAGAAATATCTGGTCGATACACATATTAGACTATTTCAAAATTAATTTGTTCTTGTTTCTAAATTGTAATGGCTAATAAGAGTTTTTAGGGAGTTAATTAATATATACCACTCTATTCCATACTAAAATTCATATAAAATACACCCTATTCATATTTTAGACGCCATCAATTGATCTCATTTATCAGTAAATAAAATTTGTCTTAAGGTCATAATGAATTTGGCATCAAACTTTCATTGAATGTTTTTAAAACAAATCATATAGCACATTTTTCAAAAGAAAGGCATTGTTGATGTCTAAAAAACCTTCCCCCCCCCCCTCCCATGTTAACAACTATCACTTGTGGTGCTGTAATTACTTTTAGACATCATAGTTTGCATTTACTAAAAATAAAAAAATTATATATTTATAATATTTATATTGTTTTCTATGTACTTCTTTTTCATGTGTAGAATATTTCAGTATTTCATTTCTGTTTCATTTTTTACTATAACATGCAAAGTACATTTAATTATAGTTGGGTTTTTTTTTTTTGTTTGTAAAATTTAGCTTTTAAATGAAATGGAAAAAGAATTAGATGAACTCAGAAAGTATAGAATGGAAGTAGAAACTGGATCCCGGTCACCTAGTGGAAGTATATCAGAATTACCAGGGCGATATCGTGACCTTCAAAGTGAAATTCACAAACTTCGAGAGGTTGGTACTTAAACTTTTATAATTATTGTATATCATAGATTTGTTTTGGCCTTTTTAAAACTTCAACACCCATAACATTATTCCCAGTATATTGTAATTTTATTTGTTCAGTACAGTCAGAATTCAATAATAACAATAAATTTTTATATTTAAAATGAGATTTACACATATAATTTGCATACAATTTTATTTTTAGAAATTTTGTCATTTTCTATTTTGAGAAAAATATAAAAATAAAAAAATATTGTACCAATTTAATCTAAGCTTTTCTTTAAATAAGCTGTTGTACATTAATATAATTAATCTGCATTTGTATTTCACTCATTTTTTTATGAAGGAATTACTGGCAATAATTTGTAAATAGAAATTTGACTGTATACTTCAGTGATTTAAAAAGTTCTCATTTTTTCTATTAACTATATTCTGTCTATACATTTGGCTAAATTATCAACTCATATGTTTTATGATGTTCTGTTTTTTTTCTCATGATTTAAAAATTTTGTGGAAAAATTTCTAAAATCATCTAAATCTCAATAATTCAGAATTTGGGCGTACATTTTTATTGGTTATGCCCCTTCCCATATAATTTAAATGAGGCGTTCTAAGCCAGACTAGCAGAACCCATTTTAGACTACAATGTCTCTAAACACATCATTTAGTAAAATAAATAAAGTTGCCTTAGCCTTTGGGTGCTATTGAGGAAGATGAAATGTTTCTGTAGCCCCAGCTTAAAAAATGGTAGTGTGGAGCCTTGCACAATGCCTAAATGCTTCATATATTTATTCAAGAAGCTTTTCAAGTCATAAAAGTCTAACCCAAGATGTGTGGCATTTGGGGTTTTTAGTGCCATGATACGTTGAAATACGAACTAAATCCTTATGAAATTGTTCAAATTTCAAAGAATTCAGGTGTCAAATCATTTATTTACTTTGTAAATTATCTAAAATGATGAAATCCCACAAAAAACAAGATTTTTCAGTATAAATCTTGCCGCAGGCTATAGCTGGCATTACTCCTACTTATCAATCACTCTTACACTGCACTCTTAACTACCTCAGAATCTGAAGCAGCCTTTGCAGTCCGTGGACGTAGGGCTAGAGCATATGCAGGTCTATGCAAACGAATTATCTGTAGCCCGAAACCAGTCATTTTGTTTAGCTACTTTGCCATGTGGCTAACCGAACTTAGGTGCCTCTGCTGGTGTATACACTTTTAGGAACCCTTGTTTTTAAATGGTAAATGATATTTAAAAAATAAAAGCTAAAACTCAAAAAAATTATTTCAACATCAAAAACAGTTGCATAAATAATATGAATGCTTTCACTACACAAAGAGATGTTATGAAAATGAGTAAAAAAATACAAAACATAGAATAAGACACTGGATTTTTTTAATTTAAAACATGTTCATTTTTATATGCTACTGTTTCTAAGCTGTTTTACTTTTTAAGGCTTTTTGATATTAAAAAGGAGTCCACCTCAGAATAGTCTGGCTTAAAACGCTTCAAATATCCTTTTACTTCAATTCTTATATGAATTCAATGAACATATGAACTTACTCAGTAATCTAATTATTTAAATGACAACTTCATTTTACACCATCTTTAAATAAAAGGCAATGTGGTCAGAGTGGAAGGATTTATGGAAGGTTTGTAACATATTCTTCTCTTAACCATAGATGGTTGGTCTAGTCTTGCTTATGAAAACCTTTTTGTTTTTGTATCACTGTGTATATAATTTCTTGTTAAGACACATTATTATTATATTATCTGGTTAAATCACACATGCACCTTCATCTTATCTTTTTTTTATTTTACTTAAGCATGGTTTCTTGTAACTTTTTATATTCCTTTATAGCCCTTTTACTGATTTTTTTTGTTTAGTAGTTTCTATTACATTTTTTTTTCCATTCTCTGTTTCTAGTAAATTAATGACAACATTTGTGTTCAAAAGCACTGTACTTGTTATTTCAAACAACTTTACAAATCTTAAATGTATAGGGCAGTGACTCTCAACTCTGGCACTACAATATAGGTTGTGGATTTAGTTGCTTAATCTGGTCCAGAGCTTTAAAGAATATAAACACACACAAATATTGAACTCAATTAATAACAAATATGTAACATTCATTTTTATTTCAAATAATTAAAAAAAAAAACACACAATTATTTTGTTATTTCTTTGAAATATCAACAGAGCATCAAGTTTAAAATAAAGGTTGTGGTGTGTTGGTGTAGGAGAATGTATACTTGTGAAATATATTTATTTTTATGGGAAACAGTTTATTCAAATGGATAGGTGTTACATTTTCTCTGAGTTTTTTTTTTATCTATTATCATATAAAGTCCCTTAGAAATATTCTTTTTCAGTTTTTCTCTGTGAAATGAAATGTACATTTCTTACCTGGTAACGAATGGATCAAGGTCATGTGCATTAGTTTACTTTAGCCTCATTTTTGTGGTGATTTCTTTTATTTAGCTTTGTTATTATGTCTGGACATTCCCAGTGGAATTTAGATATACTCTGTTTTGTAAATGAACTTCTGTTTTCTGTTCTTGATAGTTGTTTTTATTTGCTCACAGCCCAAAACATTCTGAGTACAACCTGGCCACTTGATGCCAGGAGCTTGATTTCCACATGTGTGGCCAGTTATCTCTGTTATAGTTTTTTTTTCAGCTGATTGTCTTTCACTTGTATATCATTGACCTTAAACACTTTTATTTGACACCAGTTTTGTTTTAAAAAGAGATGTTAGACCTTAAGAGGAAAAATCTTTTTTTTAGTTCATATTTCAGAGCAAATTTTATATTTTCTTTCAGGTTGATTCTAGACTTACTCTGTTCTAAATTCTAAAAGTTTATTTTTTGCTGCTGTAAATTTTGGTAAAATTTTATTACTGAATGATTCAAATGATAAGATAATAAACTAAAATGTGATGAAATAAAATGCTTTCATTTTCTAATATTGATTCCAACAACCAGCTTCATCACTGATTCATTCATTTTTTATATGATTCAAATCAACCAACTTTCATCACTGATTCATTCATTCATCATATGATTCAAACCAGCCAGCTTTATCACTGATTCATTTATTCATGATACTCGCTGCTCTTCATGAGCCAGTCTATTGTCTGAATCATTATTTTTACTTCACTTCTTTATTTAGACATTTGAAATGTCTTGGTAGACAGGAACTTTTGGTAGACAGTTTTTTTGTGCTTGGCCACAAGTTTTTTGAAGTTTATAATTTTTCTTATTTCTTCATTAATTCATCAGTCGTTCTTGTCTTAATTTACTCAGAACTAATTGAGGTTTGGAATCTGGCAACTTAGACTGGACTACTCCAGCATTACCAGGCTATAAATAGAACAATGTCTAGAGAAACACTTCAAAAATGTTGCTATCGGGGATGTTTGATGGTATATGATGTTCTTTTACTAATGAATATTGATCCGGGTCTTTAATGTGCATTTCTCTATGTGTTACATTAAATTCATTGAGCTGTTTATACTTATTTATCTTGAACTGATTCCGTTAATTCATTCTTTTTTAAGACAAATACTTGACTGGAATATCCATATAGATGTGTCTGTTATTTGTACATTTTCATTGCCTCGTGGAACACTTTGATGACTTTTAACTTGAGCCTTTGAAAAATGTTGTCTGAAATAGAAATTCCTTATTTTAATCATGTTATTTCCGACCTTTCAGTTCTCGTAATGAACTCTTTGTACCAGACCAATCTTAGCTGGCATCACCTTAGCTGGCATCTTATCTTTTCCCATAATTACCGGGCCTCCACCCAGCCTCTCCTTCAAGTCATCAAGTTGCAACGTTTTCTCCACCCATGCAACATACTTTCCTAGTCTGTGTTCTTATTATTGCATATAAAATGACAAATATTGCCACTTACTGCATGTAATGAGTTGATAGCCAAGTCAAACGTTCATTGTTCGTGTGTATGTGAGTGTGCTTGCGCTATGTAATGAATTTAGAAACAGGGTGTGTGATTTTAAATATTCTTGGTAAATTGTAAAAACAAAACCCTTACCTAAGTTATTTGTATCAAATTGATGTAAAATGTGTCTGAATCTAGTTGATATTACATAGAACTGTGTATCAGCTGATCTTACATAGAATTGTGGTCATTTCAAAAATAAAAGCCAGAAAATGTAAGATGCCTAACTATTTGACCTGATGGTCGCTGGGCCCGCTTGTTTTTTTTTCAAATAACTTTGTTCCTTTATTTCCCCTCGATGTGTGTGGGAGTCTTAGTGGGAGAGACACATTGTTGACATAAGTAGCCAAACTATGGGCTATAGATGGATTGATTTAATAGAGAGAAGATCGATTGATATTTACATGGATTGGTGTTTGTAAACGTTAGCTGTCGGGGTGTTTTAAATATCACTTCATTCGACATACAGTCAAACTGGACTGACCATTCGGTCCATACACTGGACTGACCATTCGGTCCATACACTGGACTGACCATTCGGTCCATACACTTGCGCGTATGTCTACCCTTTTGACATACAGAAAGTTATTACTCACACAAAAAGTTTGCTAATTCCGCTGTCTCAGTGTCTGTCTGTGCTTCTGTTATTTTTTGTCCGTGTGTATGTCTGTCGTTTTGCCTACGTATAAGTGCTAACATATCATATTTCTGCTTGACAGGCATGTTTAGTCAAGTGGGTTTCTGTTTTCTTACTTGTGAAGCTCGTGACCTTCCTTATTGAACCTCGACCAGTAGATATCTTGTGGCTTTTTTCTCTTTCTCTCCCCCCCCCCCTTCCCAAACCACATCATGACTTGACCATGGCCACCGAGTTAGTCTTTAATCTGCGATTCTGGATAACCGTCAGATAAAACGTGAAGATATAATGATACAGGCGTCCTGCCATACGCTGGGCCCTGCGGGAGGGGGATGGGGGGGGGTTGGAAACAACCTTCCAGTGAAAGATTAGTGTGCACGCCTCTGTTTTGGTTTAACCGTCAGTCAGCGCGTGCTGAAGTGTGGATAACGATTGATGGGCCCGCCATGCATTGACCACCAACAGTTGTACACTTTCACGTGACTACTCAGTGATGGAAGCCACAAGTCTGGTAGCTAATGTTTGATACACGCGTTTTGTGGGGCAGTGGCTGCTTGATAGTGACTCTGGTGGCAGCGTGGGGGGGGGGGGGGCTAATGTTTAGCTTGGCACTGTGTTAACTCAGTCAAGAACTTTGAGGAGTGGTTTTAGGGAAGGTGGGGGGGGGGGGGGGTAGAGAATTCGTTAAATCATGTTTTGCTTTTGACGACAGACATTGCAGGAATGTTTGCAGTCCATGTAAAAACTTTTCATCTTCTATAAGTAAGTATACATTATCCCCTCTGGTTCAGACATGACATCTGCCACTTGTTGACTCATGTCAATAAAGGCTTTTTTGTTGTTAACATTTATTACACTGTCTCACACACCCAGTTTTTATTATTATTATTATTCATTGTTCTGTTTATTGGCTGGAATAAGTTTTTAATAATTTATTTAACTATCCTTAAACCACATAGGTATTTAAAAAAAAAAATCAACACGGGGCTGCAGATTCTGTGACCTAATTGAATATTTAATGAGCCCATTCAAAATATTTGAATTTGGTATCCGGCAATGGAAATAAAAAGAAAGTCAAGTTGACCCGGCGTTAGCCTTTGCACTTGTTTTGATTTGTTTTTTTTTTTCAAAAAATTTCTCCCTTCTGTCGTTTCCATATCTCGCTCGCTCAACGCCTTGCGTCTTCGTATTTTGTGTCATTTCTTTTATCGCAAGCTCCACAAAACGTTCAGTAATATCCACCCCGTTCTGGTCAACGTACACTTGGCCTGTTGTCGATTGACGTAGGTCACACTGTAATGAATGTGATGGACTCGGCGCGACGAACTCGTCGTGTACTTGGCCAGGCCCAGTTCATACATGTCGGCATTGTGTGTGTGTGTGCGCGTGTGTGTGTGTGAGCACGGACGTGGGTGACTAACGACCCACTTGACTGCACGTAATGACCACTTGTCCAACTGCACTTCTGGTCAGGACTTTGTTCTTAACACCCCCCCTTTCCACCTTTCCCCTTACTCTACTGGCGGACCCACTCAGAAACTTGACCAGTGTTTCACACCAATTCTTGTCTTCCTTGCCCCCCTCAACGGTATCCGGACCCCCTGCCGACAAAACCCCCCAGCGGATAAAAAACCCCAGCGGACTAAACCCCCAAGCTGACTAATACCCCCAGCGGACTAATACCCCCAGCGCACATAACCCCCAGTGGACAAAATCCCTAGCGCACATAACCCCTAGCGCACAAACCCCCAGCGCACAAAACCCCCAGTGCACATAACCCCCACTTTATTATAAAATCTAATATTTGGCCCCATTTTTATTATAAAATGTAATATATAATACCTGGATATAAATATATGTAAAAATAAGTATTTTTAAGTATTTTTTTAAAACCCAATAAGCTGCATTAACCGTTCTAGCCACAGTGGTCAAAAGTCAATCCTTTATTAGCTTTACATTAATAGGTAGCCTATCTTACCAAATAAAACAAACGAAATTAATAGTTTTAGCCCAAGGTCAAGACTGAAAGCATCTTTATTCTACCATTTAATTCTCGCGACAGGCACACATTTTATAGCAGAAAGTAAAACAAACAGCGTATAAGAACAACAATGGTCGAAAGCGAATCCTTCACAACACAGCATTGGAAAATGCCTTATTGATATACTGTGTTGACAGACATGATCTCTCATATCGACAAACATTTCCCGTAGCCCATGGTCAAGATCGTATATATAGAAGTATCAATAATATCGGCTAAAATTCGATCTTAATTTCTTTTTCGGGGGGTTATGTCCGCTGGGGGTTTTGTACGTTGGGTGTTTTGTCTCCTCCCAATCAAGTAAAGGCAGGAGATGATAACTGTGTTAGCAGAACATATATTTAAAAAAAACATCATCCTCTTTATTATGTCATGGGGAGGGGGGGAGGGCGGCTTGTGCCCTGGGACGTAACCGACCTTTGTCCTACTCTGCCCCATGGCCATTTTAAAAGACAAAACTGAAACAAGACATTTGTTTGTGTATTATTTAATGAATTCTAGAACACATTGATGTTATCAGCTGGGGAGAGAGATGGTGATAAGTGGACGAGGGAATAGTTTTCTCCAGAGAAATAAAAGAAGTGAACAGGGGGAAGTGACTCTCACTTCCTCCCCGAGAGTAATTCTGTCAAATATAAACCATGGACCTGCTGGAGTTGTTGTTGCCCATTACGTCAAGTTGTATCCACATCTCTCGTCTACAGTCTGTTCCCGACAGATGGGCCCCCGGGGGTGGGAAGGAGATGAGGTGTGTTGTTCAACATTTGTCTAGTGTTGAGTTACATTAGTGTGTGAGCGCTTGGCCCTTCCTTTCCCCCCCCTCTCTCTCTCTCTCTCTCTCGCTCGCTCTTTCTCTCTCACTTCACTTGACATCTGTAAACTCGTTACTTGCCTTCAGCGCTCGTGGGGGGGGGGGGGGGTGGAGGGAGGGAGGGGGGAATACTGGAACAGGTCAGAGGTTAAGGTTGTAGACAGGTCATAACACTTCCATTTCATTTCTGGTGTCGTTATCTGGCGTTCATCCAGAAGTTCACTGGAAACTGGTCTACCTAGACCCTACCCCCCCCCCCACACACACACCCTAAATACCAGATATGGTGGGGGGGGATATCTGCACTGAGTAGACTAGGTCTTCTGTAAATCAGGAATGTAGTCAGTCATTGTCTGTGTTGTTGTTGTTTATATTACTATTTGTTGCCAGTCAGCCTGGTACCAGTTAGTGGGGCCCATTATGTTGTACAGAGGCGACAGCCCAGAGTTCCCCATACAAAGGGGGCCCCTCGAGTTGTTTTTTTTCCTTTTAAATCTGATACTAAGAGGGGCCCAACGGGTATTTTCTCTAGACCCCCCCCCAAAATCATTTCTGGAAGTCTTAGTCTGTGGCCCCTTACGATCCCAGAACATCCCTGCCTGGCATGACGTTTACATTGTTAGGACACTTTAGCTGTGGTGACTTTTATCCATTCACTTCTTAAGGATGTGATGATGGCCAATCTTAGGCTGTGATGGCCAGGCTGTGATGGCCAGACTGTGATGGCCAATCTTAGGCTGTGATGGCCAGAATGTGATGGCCAATCTTAGGCTGTGATGGCCAGTCTTAGGCTGTGATGGCCAGACTGTGATGGCCAATCTTAGGCTGTGATGGCCAGACTGTGATGGCCAATCTTGTGGGTAAAAAAGTTTGGTGACCCCATGGATTAATAAAACTGATTTACGAGGATGAAAAAAAAATGAAACTTGTGCTTAATTGTCTCTCAACTTTATGGATTTGGATCATAAATAAAACTAGTAAATAATACTAAAAATATTTCATCTTAACAAAAACTGACTTTTGTGAATAATTTTTTTTTATTGTTGTGGTCATGTGACAAGTCATTTTTGTTATTTCCTTCTATCTCGAGTATTGAATGAGTGACTGTTTATTACCTTTTTTTAATCAAATATTTCTGTCAAATGTTGTTATATCAATCCATAATCTTCGCCAAAGTAATGAACACAATGTAAAACGATTATACTCATTAACAATTTTTTAATACCTATGTAGGCCTATGTATGAGATTTCATAAATTCACCAATCTGACATGGTGAATGTCGTGTATAATATGAACACGTTATGTCATTGGCGTTTATCTCAACTAGTAAACACTAATAACAGTTAGTAGACATTTAATGTAAAGGTCACAACAGCAGTTGTAGAGGCCTGCCTACTTTCTGTTGAAAAGTTTTTTTCTGCTACAGTTGTGTCGTCTGCTGATAACGCATGTTGCTGCTGTTCAATGGGTGGGTGTCAGTGGGTAATATAAAACAGAAAATGGTGTGAATACGTTTTGAAGACAGTGGCCTAACTTTGGGGGGGGGGGGGGGGGAGAGGCTGGTCCTGGCGGCACTTAGTTTATCACCAGTATGGGCGGGGTGGGGCGACATTTTTACCAATTTAAATTTTGTTTTGTTTTTTAATGAAATGGGGCGATATTTTTCATTTCCACCACGGGTGGTGCTAAGAGGCCAGTTAGTTAAGCCACTGTTTGGAGATACGAAGTTGTTACGGGAAAAGAAACCATGTGTCTGAATTGAATCAAACTCTGGAGCAGATATGGAGAGGAGGAGGGTATCGAAATGTTTGAAGGCATTAGATTTTAAAAAAAAAATGTTTCTGCTTTCCCTTTCTTCGCTGCATCATTTCCTGTGGATTGGGGTCACATTGAGTTGGTACAAAATATCGTGAAAAATGTTGATTGTGTGTGTGTGAGAGAGAGAGAGAGAGAGAGAGAGAGAAATCGGTTGAGTTGTTATGATGCAGAACATTGGAATGAAAACAAAAGTGTCGACACGTGATGCATCACGTGAGCTTGCGTGGCTTCTGGCACAGACACACCGACAATCACACTGTCGACCAGACATGTACATTCCTGACTTCCTCCGTGGCTGTCACAGACGTAGGTTGAGTTCATTGTGACCTTATCTGGGGAACTACTCACCACCAGCAGCTTACCTTACCCCCGGGGAGGGGGGGGCGCTGAAAGAAAAATGTAGCCTATATTAAATTGTGTGTTTGTTATTAGTATAAGCATTATATCATTATTTGGTTCTTTTGACTTGGCTAATAGCCACTGTGGGTGATAGCCTGATGCCTCGGCATAAATTCACCACAATTAGCATATCCGAGAGAATGCTTTCGAATTACTTTATACGTAAATTGTTTGGCGTTAAGTTTATCGAGATCGTTTGACTGGCCGGGGGTGGCAGTGATTGCCTGGCCTGCATTTCCCTCAGAACAGATTCTGTTTGTAATAAATAGACGATTAACTTGCGTTGGCTCTTGTAACATTGTGTTATGATGGATCATATAACATTGTGTTGAGATGGCTCATATAACATTGTGTTATGATGGCTCATATAACATTGTGTTATGATGGATCATATAACATTGTGTTATGATGGATCATATAACATTGTGTCATGATGGATCATATAACATTGTGTTATGATGGATCATATAACATTGTGTCATGATGGATCATATAACATTGTGTTATGATGGATCATATAACATTATGTTATGATGGATCATATAACATTGTGTCATGATGGATCATATAAGATTATGTTATGATGGATCATATAATATTATGTTATGATGGATCATACAACATTGTGTCATGATGGATCATATAATATTGTTTTGTGATGGTGCTGTGTAACAACTCTTGGGTTAACTTTACCCATTGAATATGTACACATCTATGGACTTTATTGACTGACAAAATGAAATCACCATCATCACCATCATCACCATCATCACCATCATCACCACTTTAACGAAACCACCCCCATCCCCACATTTTGGATGAAAGGTGGAGATAACGTACCGGAAACAGAATCCACGCTTGCCATGAAAGGGCAACAATTTTCCCAACGGGCTACACTAAGCCAGTTAAATTGCCCATAAATGACCTCGAAAATTGGATCCCTGAATGCCCGTCGGTTGTTGGGAAAGTGAAGTTGTGATAGTTGATTGACGGGCGTAATGTTGACTGCCTCTGACATTGTCTTTTTTTTTTTCATTAAACTCTTTGCATTTATATCTGGTGGCTATTTTATATTTTTGCTAAAAGAAAGTTGTGTGTCTATAAAATCTTCTCCCGTGTTTGGTGCAAATAAATAAATAATGTTGAAGTGTTTCCCTACCTTTTTTTTAAATTACGGATGAAGTACTCAGTTTACAAGTTATTATAGGTGGCTTGAATGTTGCCATGCCTTCTTTAGTAATAGGCGCACAAACAGATCCGTTTCTTTTTATAGCCTAGCCCCCCCCCCTTCTTTCCAATACGTTCATTTGATGCTATGTGTGCCCAGGTAGGTAGATTTCCATTGAGCCCACACACATGTATATAAGTCACTGCCTTTTGAGCCCAAGGAAGCCTATGAACTGTTATGCATCCCATTGGCTGGTGTCGCTAACATATTGTTCAATACAATAAAAATATGTTTTTTTTCTGCAAGAAATGTATTTAATAAAAAAGAAAACATGTGGCTACCAGTGTGTGTGTGTCTCTTTGACATTCAAAATAAATCACTACATTTTTCAGAGATCTGAATGGGCAGCAATAGAAACAAATGTTAATAAATGGCCCTCACCTCACCTCACTTTCAGCTCCACCGATGCCATCTGTGGTGGGGGGATTCCTGTGGAGTTCGTTAATTACGGTATGGTTACGTCCCATGCTATTAGCGCCGCCAAAAATAATGAATGTGAAGTAGTTTCCCCTTTTCAACTTTAACCTAAATATTCATAAATTGCAGCGAGGTCAGTTTGTCATTTCGTCCACTTTCTCGCAGCTGTGTTGGGAGCACCGGCGGCGGAACGAAATATTTTAAGGGGGGGCAAGCCAAAATATGACCGAAAGACAAATTTTACCCCCTTAATTCAATAATAGAATATAGTAATTCTGTAGCAAGTATTTAATCGATATTATTAAAAAATAATATATTAAAAAAAAATTAAAATGAACATTGAGCACTTCTGTCGTCAACAGATTCGTAATGTCATTTTGTTTACAAATTTAATAGTGACATTAGATCAGAAAATTACTGATAATTATCATGAATGATGATGAATATGAAACCGGAAACGGGAAACTCAATAAACGAAAAGTAATTTATGAAAAGATAATAAATAATTGTAATTTCTTTAAAAATTACATTTGCCGTCATTCGGTAGATGGCAATACTTCTCTATACTTATAGGACGCATTTACTATCTGTCTGTCTGTTCCCTTAAAACTCAAGATCCAGACAACCAAATAACGTGAAATTTGGTACACGCAGTGGCGCAACCAGGGAGGGGGGGCAGGGGGGCTTGAGTCCCCCCCCCCAGGCCAAATCATCAATACATAATTTACGTTATAAAGTTACAAAAAAGACTGTCAAACGGTCTTTTTTCAATATGTGAGGGCCCCCCCCCAGCATCTTTTGCTGGTTGCGCCTTTGGGTACACGTACACAAAATTACATGGGGAAGGTTCTTAAACAGGTTTCGTTCCATCTCAATTTGTAGTTTAATTGTAATTAATTATTTTGGATATCAAAGACATGAAAATTGGCAAACTTTTACCCCTGATTCAGGTTTTACGAGCTTCTCTCCCACATAGCTAACTTACTATAAATATGATCGGTACGGGGAACCAAATATCACATTACTTACTACATTATTACATTCCATTCCTTCATCCATAGGAATTGTCATCTTTTGCTACAGTCATGCCTAAGAGAGGGAGAGAGGGAGGGAAAGAGGGAGGGAGAGAGAGGGGGAGGGATGGAGGGAGGGGAAAGAGGGAGAGAGAGGGAGGGGAGGGAGAGAGAGAAGAACTGCAAAAAATTGTGTATCACATTGCTTTAAGATAAATGTACCCTTTTATTGCATGCAAATAAACCCTTTTTTACGCGTCTTATTTTAAATCTTAATTAAACGTCAAATTACGCTTCTTAAATAAACAGAAAACATTATTTTAAACCCGGGCAAAGCCGGGTACTTGCAACTAGTTTTAAAATATGCCACAACAACTCTCAATAATGTGATTACTGTAAAATGTCAATTAATTATAATTTCTTTCAAATATTAAATTTAAGAAATAAATCGAATTACAAAGTTAAAAAGTTAAAATTTTAGGAGGGGGCAGACTGGAAATTCAAGGGGGGGCGCCGCCCCCCTTAAAAGTTTTAGGGGGGGCCGCTGCCCCCCCCCCCCTGCTCCGCCGCCAGTGGTTGGGAGATATTTTAAGTCTACGTCTTGCTTTGTAATATAATACAATGAACCATCCGAATATAAACCTAATTCCATAAAGGAAATCGGTTGAATCCCTAATCAAATACTGAGCTCCATTCGAATTTCGATGCAGACTTGGATTGTGGAATTTTTTTTTTTTTATTTTGGTCGGGATTCCAAGTTGATTTTGAGGTTTACCTGAATTTAAAAATGTGTTTACTTTTTGATTTTTTGTTTTACTTAAAAACTATTCCTGAAAAAATGTCGGGTTTTTATGGTGCCCTTCTTTCATCCCCACCGTAGCCATAATGGGGGGGGGGGGTAGGGCTATGGACAGGAGCGAGCCATTTGAGCTTTAAAAAATACAAATTTAGAAAGACACATTTCTTTTTTTTTTTTTACATAATTTTAGATTGTGAGGAGGGGGGATAAAAAGGAAAACTTTTACCCTCACGTTATACACCCGTGGATCACCACTGTACATAGGCACGTTTTTTTTTAACTATTTGTTTCATGTTGGTGTGCCATTCGGTTTTTGCAAACATCCGGGAAATTCGCATGAC
Source organism: Bulinus truncatus (assembly GCA_021962125.1). Classification (NCBI taxonomy): domain Eukaryota; kingdom Metazoa; phylum Mollusca; class Gastropoda; family Planorbidae; genus Bulinus; species Bulinus truncatus. The sequence goes on along the minus strand of JAGDYQ010000082.1, from coordinate 4,438,365 downwards.
ACAATTCTCAACTAAATACGTTCTCAACTTTTTATTTATTACTATTAGGCATTTTTTTTTTTGTTTATGCGCTCAGAATTAGATTCTTGTCTAAAGAGGAAGTCTTTTAACTCTAGGTGGATTTTATATGTCTGGCATTTATGTATTCATGTCTTAACTCGACTCTATGTGAGTCACTAGAACTGGAACCTTTTCCCACACTCATTTTTCATAGGAAGCTTGTGGCATTTACCTAAAAAAAAAATCTTTATCAAAATTAATCTCGTCCCCCCCCCCACCCCAATGTTAAATAAAGAAAAACAATAAGTTCTATATACCTAGGCCTATATTTCTTATTGAATCTTCCAGCTAATGCCATGGGCTCTCATCTATACACTATATTTTAAACACCTTAGACTTAAGGCTTACGTGAGTCAGTGGGGAAACAATGTTGACTCGCTGGGAAATATTTTATGGCTTAGTTCAAAATTTTACAGCTTATTGGGTTAGAGTGGCTGACAGTATTCATTTTTTATATTTTTTTTTTTTTTACTTTTAGGTTGATAATAATTCTGACAAGTTAAGTTGTCTTCACTTCACTTTGAGACACACACTGTATATGTTCTGTTTTCTGCAGTGTTGAAATTGGGATAATGATCTACTCTTTCTTTCTAGACTCCTGTCTATAAGTCTCTTGATGCTACCAATTTACATGACTCCTGTCTATAAGTCTATTGATGTTACCAATTTACATGACTCCTGTCTATAAGTCTATTGATGCTACCAATTTACATGACTCCTGTCTATAAGTCTATTGATGCTAGCAATGTACATGACTCCTGTCTATAAGTCTATTGATGCTACCAAATTACATGTGTAAAAAGTTCACAGCTGCTATCATACTTATACAGTATAAGTTATAGTTATTGTTGTCCAAAGACAAAACTTAACTGTCATCAAATGACCTGCTAAATGTTTCTAAATGACAAGCTTAAATGTTGTTAAATGTCATAAAATGACCTACTTAACTGTTGTCATATGGTAAACTTAAATGTCGTCCAAGACTTGCTTAATTGTTGTTAAAATGACATACTTTAATGTCATCAAATGACATTCTTAATGTTGTAAAAGGACATGTCTAATTTTATTAAATGACATACTTCATGCCATTAAATAACATTTTTTAATTTTATTAAACGACATACATAATGTCTTCAATTGGCAAACTTAATGTTGTTCAATGACAAACTTAATGTTGTTCAATGATAAACTTAATGTTGTTAAACAACTTTTTAAATTATTTTCTATGCTAAGGTTGCACAAAATTTCCCCCTTAACAGCCACATTGAAAGTTCTTTTATGGTTAAGGTGGATGCCAGACTTTTATACATGTACATAAATATATTTATGAAGAGATATCATTTTTTCCAAGACAGCCTCTCCTATGGTCTCATTCAGCCATATGGTTGTGTCCCCCTGTTCCACAGTACATGTATTAGTTGTTGTTGTTTATTGTTTCATTTTTGTTTCTTTCTTTTAACTGCCTTGTTTTAATATGTCATGACATATGGCTGTGTATTTATTTACCTCTGGCTGGTGTATGTACAAACTATTGTATTCCCCATCACACAGTAAAAGTAGCAGTTGCAATATTTGTATCATTACCGCACATTCTGTGCCTGTATTTTCATTTTATTTTTATGCATGAATTTTATAACTCCTCCCCCTTTTTTTTACATAAAATTTTTTTTTAAATCATCTTATGTAAGTTTAACAATTTTCTAATTTGAACTTTTTTTTTTTTATTTTAAAACGGAAATAACTTTTTTTGTAAACCAATTATAATGAAAAGACTTGGAAATATCACTTCATATTGAAAAAATAATTTTATATTCTGGGTGAAAGCATTAGCCAAAGAATTATTAACATTTTTATAACAAACAGCCCAGCAATTCAAATTTTTATTTTTTTAGACCACGTTAGACTTCATTGCCTTTATGTCTTTGATGGTGAATACACATAAACATTTTCTCACACATGTGTATTCAATCAAGAATTCATCTAACGGTTGTTTTACTTGGAACTGTTTTTCCAGGAGAACAAACATCTTCACGACTCCAACGAAGAGCTGAATGCCCAACTCCTGAACCAATGCATTGGTGAAGGGAAATCTTTGTTGCACAGCACGGAGGGTCAGTCTCTGGCCCAGGAGTTGGAACATTTAACAAAAGAAGAGGTTGGTCACATGCTGGTTTGTCACGTGCTGGTTTGTTTTTTTTAAACACTGGAGCCATAGTTTCCCTGAAAAAATTTCATTCCATACCATGTTGATATTGTCATAAATCCTCCTGGTTTATGTTAGAATGCTCCTGGGTTGTTCAGATTAACACTTATTCTCGGGCATTAAACCAATGCAATGCTTATCATGCACATATTTACAGTTTGATTGTTGTTCATTGGTTATTTACTTGTGAAGATCTTTTTTTTTTTTGTAAAAGAGATTATAAAATGTATGAAAGAATCATTTTTTTTTTTTTAAAGTTATTATATTTGTTTCAATTTGTTTTTCTTTGTGCTCAGCTCTTGGCTCAGCTGAAGTTGGAGAGAGACGTCAACTTTCGTCTTAAACAATATGTGGATCATATCATAATGACCATCCTGGAGAAGAATCCATCCTTACTGGACATAACACACAGATAAACTGGATGATGGGAGTTTCCTTACAAGTGGACACACCTTAATCGCTGTCAAGTGTTTGTATTAATTGGGCTGTTTTGTCCTCTGAACATTTCGATTCTTTATGATGAGGACATGATAGATCTCTCAGCACGCAGTAAAAAAAAAAAACAACCCTATATCATTCACATCAAAATTTCAATCTCATCTGCTGTTTGAAATTTGAGGTGTGATAGAATTATTTTTTATACAGTCCATTGTTCTTTCTTATAAGTGCATAAATATTTATGCAAAACTTTTTTAATGTAAACTGTTGTTTTAATTAAGATCAATTTCCTTTTTCGCCAATCTTATTAATTTTTTTTTTAAAGTATCTGAATCACAACTTTTCAAACTTTTGTTGCATGATACCTATCTTGGGATACGTTTCAAAAGCATTAAACCATACTGTACCGGTCCTGGTTGATTCTGATTTTTTTTAAATTGTTGTTGAGGAAAGAAAAAAAAAATTTTCGTTACCTATTACTTTCAATTTCTGCATTCCAATTTCGATGCTGATTCTCCAGAGTCTGCACTATGCCTTACTTATCAACCTGTATTTATACAGCACATTACAACAACATGTGAAAATGTTTTATGTAGAGCAAGTATGAACACGGCTCACATGAATGTTTGTGATTATAAATAAATAGCATAAAGCATCAACTCTTTCCTTATTCATTCATGTAGCCATATATTTAGTTTGTATATACCAAAATATTAAAGATAATGTAAATAAATAAAACTTGTATTTTTTATATTGTTATAAATATTTTTCTTTTTAAAACTGTCTTAACTGAAAATTAGAAGTTATTGGGGGAAAAAAAAAATATTTCACTGGCATAACATCTACAGCTGAGTTCTTTGTGTCATTATATTTCATTAAAATTTTTTTTTAAAATAGATTTATGTTCTTAAAATAAAATTTTTCTGTCAAGGATGAAAGAAATATCACAAATGTCAATGAAGATTACTAATTCGTTTCTTTAATCATTTTATATAAACGCTGTGATATATTGGACATTATTTCTAAGTTGGTTAACAAACTTTCTTTTTAACAATTATTTTTAGAATGAAATAAAAAGTTAAAACCAAAATGCTGAGTGCAAGTTCATGTTTTAATTCATTCATTGTTTGTAAAAAAAAAAAAAAAATTATATTTTGTTTCTATGCTAAATAAACTACAAAATTTTTATATTTGTTTATACTGTTTTTGAAATTAGAAATGAAATAATTTTACAGTGTAAAATATAAACTTTTAATGCTGTAACCAAGAAATGTTGTGCATGTCATTTTTATATTTATACTCTACAACATGTGGCTGGGTCAGTATGACCTAATAGGATTGTTGTGTCTTTCATAGGACCAGAAGTCTCCAAACAGTATCCAGTTGTTGTGGGGCAGGAAGGGGTTAACATGTGTTAACTTTTTTTTTTTAATTTTTTAAAAACCAAACAAACTCAAATTTGATAAACAAAAAGTCTTAAGTCGCCAGAGTTATTTGTTTTGAATTATTTTTGTTCATGTTTTGTTTTGCTTTATTTTCATTTCCATAAAACAGTGAATTATAATTCACAGAGGAATGTAAAAAAAATATTTTTAAATCATATTATAAAAGAATTTAAAGTTTATTAGATAAAAAAAAAATATTAAAACAAAAATGTGGATTTCTTTTTTTTTTATTGTGTCAATTTGTTTGTTTATTGTTTTTTTTTTCTTTTTTTTTTATTAGATTGGGTGAAGATTTTGTAAGGGGTGTTTTTGTTCTGCTTAACATTCTGTATTATTATAAGGTGCACTTATTTCTTTGGTTTCCCCAATCTGTTTTATCTATAGACTGTAGTTAATTAGTTCTTAATGGTATTTGTAGTAAAATAATAATTGATTTAATTTTTGCTTTATAATTATGGATACAAGTTGGAATTTTATGCTAGATGATGTGGTTATTTATTATTTGAATGTTGATCTAGAGAATGTCTCAAGCAGTAAATGCCAATGTTTGTTATAGCTTTGTATGTTTTTTAAATTTATCAAACAATGAGGTTGTGATATCACCTAGATCACATAAGCTGCGCCCAAATAACAAATTTTAGCCCAATATCTCATTCAGACTAAGAAACATAGATTTAAAACAAAATATTTAATCTATGAGCAAAAAAGATAATTGTTTTAAAAGGATATAATTTTTCCCTAACTTAGGTTCAACAGTTTTATGTTTGGTTTTAAAATAAAAAAATATTTTTTTGTTTTTTTTCCTGTTGTATTTTTCCTATTGAAATCTGTTGAGGATAAAATCCAGAGTCACAGTTTTTGTTATGTTGTTGTTTGTTTTTCTGTTTGTAAATAAATTTCTGAAGAAATATTTGATGCTAGTACTAAGTCGACAATAACTCTTTGTTAATTATGTACATTATAATTACATTGTCATGCTGTCATGCAGAATCTAATGATGTCTTGAAATATAAGAAAATGAAAAAATAGATTGCATGTGTTTGAGTGGGTGTGTGTGTGTGTGTGTATTTGTTAAAATGTCTAATCATTGTCTTACATGCTCTGTGGCCACCAGTGTTCATAGATCTCTGGTGGTGGATATATGAGAACATATTGCTCCAATACAGCACAACATATTGCTCCAATACAGCACAACATATTGCTCCAATACAACACAACATATTGCTCCAATACAGCACAACATATTGCTCCAATACAGCCCAACATATTGCTCCAATACAGCACAACATATTGCTCCAATACAGCACAAACTACACTAGTTTTTTTAGCGTACACTATATAGTCTCAAGCAGGTCAAACTATAGCTTATGTTATTTAATTAATTCAGTTTTTGTTTTAGTTCTATAATTGAACTCATTTTGCTACAGAACCTTTTTTTTTTCCCCCCACTGCATTCTGCCTAATTAGACCAATTGGATGCAGTCTGTAATGGTTTCACATTTACACTTATGGTCGAAGCTGTTTTATTCATATATTCTGATAGCAATTATAGTCAACTTGTTTTATAACTCTAGGCAGTTCTAAATATGTTAATTATATAGTTCATTTGAATTCAGTAGCTCTTACCTTCCTACTGTACTTCCCGTTCCTTAGTCAGTCAGCTAATACATATTAAGATGTCCAAAGTTGTTCTATCTAAACTATTCTAGTTGTTCTATCTAACTATTCTAGTTGTTCTATCTAAACTATTCTAGCTGTTCTATCTAAACTATTCTAGTTGTTCTATCTAAACTATTCTAAACAAACTTTCTAAAAAGAATCTGGGTCTGTCCTAAATTTTTGGGTGTCAACTTTTTTTTATAACTATAAGGAAATATTAAAAATTGTTTAATGTAACTTTTTGTAGTGTAGCAAGATGGCGTTTGTTTTAGTCATAAACATTTGTACTTTTCATGTTGAACAAATGAATGTGTGTGAGTAGAGTATGATTGCTGGATACAAGGAAAATATTTAGCTTATGGATTTGGTCAATAAAAACTATCCAGTTCACTTCTGATGTCATCTGTTTGTGTCATTTATTACTCTTGTCATATGATGTGTGTCATTTTAGTTTTTTTTTATTATTATGACAAGGTCTATATATAGAGGAAGCATTATCAATTACTCACTTATAATTAAGTCTAGTAATTCTAAGTTAAGTGACCTGAAGTTTAAATGAGTTCCTCAAAATTTAGTTTCTATTTCAATTTTAATGCATGTCCTTGACATAAAAAATATTCAACAAGCATTTCATTCATGGACGAAACTTTTGTCTAGTGGCTCAATAAAACATTTCATTGAAAGAGATATTTCAGAATCAAGTGATTATGAATAGTGACTGAATATTTTGTGGAGTTAGTTGATTGGGTTAAATAAAAAGAAGATAGATGAACAGTACAGGTATATTTAAAAAAAATACACTTTGATTTTAAAATATGACCCAATGTGTCATTAATTATAATTTGTAAAAATTGAATACCATGCTTTATTGAAATAATATTGTCTGATAAGAGGGGGGAAAATCTACTAGGTTATCGGAGGTTTGTTAAAACACACCCTCCCACGGAAATGTGTAGGTGGCCTTGTACATACCCAGGGCCTCGCCAGGAGTTCAACCCGAAGACATGTCATGGGAACCTTTTACTTTTTGACTATGAAATGACAGCGATAGATGTGTGGTCAGAGTGTGCTAAAGTGCAGATGCATACCTAGGGTGCGGGGAGGTGGGTTCGGATTTGAAAGTCACCCCGGGCCCCAGCTTGAGAGGTTGGCCCAATTTTTTTTTACTTTAAATATCAAATGCATTATCTCATGTCATGGTGTCGAATATCAAATTGCAGGGGCCCCCAAATCCCTAGGTTCGGCACTGGCTAAAGAGCTATTGCCTAGGCCCTTTGCTCCTGAAGGAGTCCAAGGAATTAACTCAGTGTCATCAGAGGCGGTCCCTGTTGGTGGAGATTATCAGTGTCACAAAGATTAGCTGACAGGCAGCCGTGACTTAATATTTAAGTCATTCAGAAACTTGAAGCTGATAATGGACTTAATACTTCATCTTTGGCCCAAGTCCCAGTGTAGAATTGTTCAACTGTAATTTAAACGGGGTTCCTCGAGGGGGGGGGCACAAATATAATTGACCATCTATGTTTCCATCTTCAGCATGGTTATGCACATGCCCCAACACACACGATTGCTCTGAGAGAGATGTGGGGGGGAGGGGGAGTAAAGGAGGAGGATGGAGTTAAGTTATATTTGAATACTTAGGTCAGTGCTTTTTTTCTGGCGGAATGCACCGGAACGGCGTTCCGGCACCTTATTTTCCGTAATCAAAAATGTACCGTTTGCTGCACTATATTTTCAGTATTATTTCGTCATGACACGACTGACATTATTAAGAGTTCCGGTACCTATTTTTTTTTAAGAAAAAGTACACTGCTTAGGTGAGAGGGTGGAATAGTCTGGCTCACCCCTATTTTAATATGATTAAAAAAAACATAGATGGTATCAAAGCACCTCCCTCCAGCCACGCCCCCCCCCCCCTATTGACATTCCATTCCCTCGTCATTGAGTTACCCTTACACCGGCTAAGTATACTTTACCACCTAGTAATTGTTCTAACTTTGTGTCCACTTCCTGTCCAAACTTCCTCTAATAAACAGCGGGTTGTTTTCTCCTGAATTAATAGCAGGCGTGTCCACTGAAAATATCTGCCCTGCTAAATGAAAATGATGGCTTTTTATCTGGTGCCCCTAACAGGATGTGTCTTGATCTATTTACCCCAGAGATATATTATTTCGACAATTCAACTGTAACATCATAGCAGTTTGGCTGAATTGTACTCTCATTTTCATAACTTTGGCATAACTCGATAAAAAGTGCTTTACGTATTTTAAAACTAAACAAAAACCGTCTATTATTTAACACGGTGCAGAGTTTGATTGTTAGAGGTTCAAAGTTGAGTACAAAGTTCAAGCAGTGCATGAAGTGCCTCACCTAAAGTATCCAGCGGGTATTGATTCAAGGTTGTCAGCACAAGTTGCATGATTCCTTTACTGAGTTTTTTTTTTTAAGCCATTGGTGAAATTTACATCAATCAATGATACAGTTTGCAGTAACGTAGAATGGGGTTGTGTGACTCCCCCGGGGGGGGGGAGCTTTTAAATGTTCTAGTCGAATGACGTAACTCGCACAGGGCGTCTCACAATAGCTAATGACGCCTCTCACAGTTTGTATCAGTGGATACATTTATCTATAATTGTGTGCACTCAAGGCTGTTTTAGAATTGTCTTAAGCCTTATTATAGCAGAGGAAAAAAATATTTCTAAACCCTTTTTAATTTAGACTAATTTAGAGTCTAAGTTATTCATTAATTAATTTTTTCCTATTTATGTAATAGAAATGTATTCATAGAGGGGGAGGGGGGGAGGGAGTCTTTGGTGGTGTTGGTGTTGGTGGTGTTGGTGTTGGTGTTGGTGGTGTTGGTGTTGGTGTTGGTGGTGTTGGTGTTGGTGTTGGTGTTGGTGGTGTTGGTGTTGGTGTTGGTGTTGGTGGTGTTGGTGTTGGTGTTGGTGTTGGTGGTGTTGGTGTTGGTGTTGGTGTTGTTGGTGGTGGTGTTGGTGTTGTTGGTGGTGGTGTTGGTGTTGGTGGTGTTGGTGTTGGTGTTGTTGGTGGTGGTGTTGGTGTTGTTGGTGTTGGTGTTGGTGTTGGTGTTGGTGGTGTTGGTGTTGGTGTTGGTGTTGGTGGTGTTGGTGTTGGTGTTGGTGTTGGTGGTGTTGGTGTTGGTGTTGGTGTTGGTGGTGTTGGTGTTGGTGTTGGTGTTGTTGGTGGTGGTGTTGGTGTTGTTGGTGGTGGTGTTGGTGGTGGTGGTGTTGGTGTTGTTGGTGTTGGTGTTGGTGGTGTTGGTGTTGTTGGTGGTGGTGTTGGTGTTGTTGGTGGTGGTGTTGGTATTGGTGTTGTTGGTGTTGGTGTTGGTGGTGTTGGTGTTGTTGGTGGTGGTGTTGGTGTTGTTGGTGGTGGTGTTGGTGTTGGTGTTGGTGGTGTTGGTGTTGTTGGTGGTGGTGTTGGTGTTGGTGTTGTTGGTGGTGGTGTTGGTGTTGGTGTTGTTGTTGGTGGTGTTGGTGTTGTTGGTGGTGGTGTTGGTGTTGGTGTTGTTGGTGGTGTGTTGGTGTTGGTGTTGTTGGTGTTGGTGTTGGTGTTGTTGGTGTTGGTGTTGGTGTTGGTGGTGTTGGTGTTGGTGTTGTTGGTGGTGGTGTTGGTGTTGTTGGTGGTGGTGTTGGTGTTGTTGGTGGTGGTGTTGGTGTTGGTGTTGTTGTTGGTGGTGTTGGTGTTGTTGTTGGTGGTGTTGGTGTTGGTGTTGTTGGTGGTGTGTTGGTGTTGGTGTTGTTGGTGTTGGTGTTGTTGGTGGTGGTGTTGGTGTTGGTGTTGGTGGTGTTGGTGTTGGTGTTGGTGTTGTTGGTGGTGGTGTTGGTGTTGTTGGTGGTGGTGTTGGTGTTGTTGGTGGTGGTGTTGGTGTTGGTGTTGTTGGTGGTGGTGTTGGTGTTGTTGGTGTTGGTGTTGGTGTTGTTGGTGGTGGTGTTGGTGTTGGTGTTGTTGGTGTTGGTGTTGGTGTTGGTGGTGTTGGTGTTGGTGTTGGTGTTGTTGGTGTTGGTGTTGGTGGTGTTGGTGTTGGTGGTGTTGGTGTTGGTGTTGTTGGTGGTGGTGTTGGTGTTGGTGGTGTTGGTGGTGGTGGTGGTGGTGGTGGTGGTGGTGGTGGTGGTGGTGGTGGTGGTGGTGGTGGTGGTGGTGGTGGGGCGTTTAAGAGGTTGATTGGTTTATCAACCCTTAAGAACGGTTCTGCTATTTAGCGGATATCACCGCTACTGGGAAAACGTGATACAAATACAATGACAGCGTGGCGCTTTGGTTGAGAACCCGATCTTCATGCTGAAGGTCATGGGTTCAAATCCAGTCTATATCTTCCTTAATGATGCCTCAAACGGTCACTGCCTCAAACGGTTACGGTTACGGTGAAGATCTAGAAAGGTCACTGCAAAAACCGTCCCATTTGCAAGGGTCATTTGACCAAACTGGAATTGAAAAAAAAAATAACAAAGGATCAAAGAAAAAAGGGGGGAAAAACTAAAAAAAAAATGTACTTCCATTCTACATATCTTAGGGCCCCTGTATATGTGGGAGTCTGTGCCTCCGACTCCCAAAGACCTAAGAACAGCCCTTTCCACATGAAATTCGTTCTCGACCCACCGTAGGGCAGAGGGAGGGGGGAGGCGCCCTTCGTACTTTATGAAGCGCTCGTGTTATTTATTAAGAAGATAAAAACCAATCAACGGTCCCAATACTTTCATTTCAAACCGAGGTTGACCTTCTAGTGAACGTCACACTGCATAATTACATCTTTTGATAAGCGGTAAATAAAGATACTTTGACCTCGACCTTGAACTTTGGTGCCTCTCCCCCATCCCCACCACCTAATGTACGTTTCAATGTAAACAATCCATGTCAATAAAGAAAAAAAAAAAGCACACGATCCGCCATGAACAAGATATTGCACGCGCACAATTCCACGCTCGCGTGCATAAAACGGACATGACTGACGGATGATTCGGATAAACGCGATAGTTAACGCAGAAGTGAAATGTTTCAAAGGAAGTGAAGAATTCTATTTTAGTTTGATGAAGAAGGGAGGGGGTGATGGGTGGTTGGGGGTGAGGATTTAATGTATGATAGTAACAGGGTGCGAAACGAAAGAAGGCCGGATGTACCACACCCAAATTGATATAATTAGTAGGTTGGCTCTGTGGCCGGACACGGTGCAAGTCACAGATTGGAGTCACACCAAATCCCAGCGATTTACCGCGGGCCTATCGGTTGGAGACACAACATGGCCTCAGTTGGAGACATAACATGGCCTCAGTTGGAGACATAACGGCCTCAGTTGGAGACATAACATCGCCTCAGTTCGAGCCTTGCAGTGGTGGGATCGTAGAAAAGGGAGATGTGCTATGCTGGTCCAATAGTAGTTACTGATGCAGTGAGGGGGGGGGGTTACGGTGGGATCTAGACATGCACATTTTTAATGGAACCATCATGCATCATTAGTTATTGCAGTCTGTCCTCAGGTTCAGATGTAAAAAATAAAAGGTACCGGAACACTGTCGTATCATAAAAAAATAACACTGAAAATATAATGCAGTAAATAAATGTCTACAGAAAAAAATGGTGCCGGAACGCCAGAAAAAAAGCAAATCTTTACCAACGTATTTGTTAAGACACTCAAAACGAGGCAGTGGGGACAACAATTTAAAAAAAGACCTGTTAATATGTCATCAGCATCACTTTTTTTTTCGGGCTCGCCCCTGACGGCCACACTGCAACAGAGGCATCGGTCTAGCGAGTGAGGCATCGGTCTACCGAGTGAGGCATCGGTCTAGCGAGTGAGGCATCGGTCTAGCAAGTGAGGCATCGGTCTAGCGAGTGAGGCACCGGTCTAGCAAGGGAGGCATCGGTCTAGCGAGTGAAGCATCGGTCTATCAAGGGAGGCATCGGTCTAGCGAGGGAGTCAGTTTTTATCTCTTCGCTGACGGCTTCGCCACAGTAGATTAGATCAAAGGATTAACTCCTCATTTATTTCCGAGACTTGTAGATAAGACAACGCCCATAAATGTGAAAAAAGTGGAGACATGTTCCAGATTTTTTTTTTGTTAAACTGACACAATGAACCGAAATGTAAGTGATGATCTACTTAAGAACTTGCACACAGGAATAGAGACACCAGTTAATCGCAACAACAGTTTTCAAACTTTCTTCTATTTGAGACCCTCTTCAAGACGAGGTTTTTCTCGACCCGCCATCAGCAGCGTAGGAAGGATACTGCGGGCCGCACCAAGTTGTTTTTTGTTGTTGTTGCTTTCAGTTGTATTACGTATTTGTTAGTTCAGGCTTAAAACAGTTATTTGTAATACACCTATTTAATATTTCTGTTTTCAGAGTTGTCGTTTTTTTTATTATTATTAAAACCCATAACTAATAGATTATTTCTTTTTCTGTTATCCATGGGAAATTGATAACAATTTAAAAACTCAAAAAATTAAATGAAGCAAAAATAGTCCACATAATATTTCAATTGTGAGTTCCATTGATGACTTTTAGAGTTGGGGTTCGAATGCCAATTATACCAGAAAGCTATAAATAGTAATTCGGCTTTGGTTATGAATTAAATAGTATAATGAGAATTTCAAAAGAGCTATAGAACCTTTTGTTACGGAGGTTGTGGAACAAGATATAAACATCTTATCATTATAATTTGCTCAAAAAAATCGTTTAGTAAAACTAAACGCTCATGGCAGCTAAATGCAAACATATCTTCTTTGTTCAATACCCACTACATTTCTACAAGCTGTATACAGAACCGTTCATTGGCGGCCCTAGATCTAGACTTCCATAGACGTGTCTGGGCCATTGGTAGCAAATACCTGATTGGGTCCCCTTAGCACAATATTCAGTAAGAATTAATTTTGTAAACGTGGGGGGGGGGGAGGGATGGGGGGCATTTAGCATCTGGTTTATCTAAAAGAACGAAACTAAAAACAATAAAAAAAATTAAATATTGATAACGTTCTGGCTCTAGCCTTGTTTGTTTTTGTTTTGTTTTTAATTTAATTCAAATCTTCAGTTTTACCTTGAGATGGAAAACACGGAACTAGCTGCCCCCTCCCCCCACGTCTATTAGTCCCACAGTTGTTCATTCTTTGTTTACTATTTAAAGTACTTTTACACATTTTATTTTATCTCTCTTGAGATAAAGTCGCGTACGATTACAAAAAAAGAAAAGACCAGTCTTTCAGTGACTCAAAAGGCGAAGTTGGCGCCTTTTTTAAAATCTTAATATACAAGCAGACGATCGCGGTAAACGTTGTATTGTGTACAATGCTACAGGTTGTTGGAGGTAACGTACACAATTACGTTCACCGTATCAACAGTAAGCTTGAAAATCGTGTCAACGGTTCTAAGAAATTTTCAGACGACACCAATTGAATGTGTTAAAACTGCTTAGGGTTAGGCAAACTTTGCGTCTACCTATGTCTTCCCTGCCAAGAAGTCTCCCTTGGCCTTAACCGATAATGGTTGTCTGGGGGGGGGGGAACGGATGCTTGCAACTTTACCTAAGCTCAGAATGTAACTTTACCTAAGCTCAGAATGTAACTTTACCTAGGCTCAGAATGTAACTTTACCTAGGCTCAGAATGTAACTTTACCTAGGCTCAGAAAGTAACTTTGCTTAGGGGGCACAAATTGTAACTTTGCCTAGTGCCCTAAATGTAATTTTGTGTGGGGCCCCAAAATGTAACTTTGCCTAGGGGCGCAAATGTAGTTTTGCTTTAAGGCCCCAAAATGTAATATTGCGCAGGGGCTCCACAAACGTTAGAAAACACTTCCGCTTTTACCTGTAAATAAACACATATCCCTTTTACCTTATTTTATTAGTACCTTATCTCAGTATTAAAAAAAGGAGACAAACAAAGACATCATTTATGAAAGACATTAATTTCATTCTTTAATCGTGGCGGTTTGAGAGTCACTCGTCTAGTTCAATATTTACCTGTTGAAACCTAAAATTAACCAGATAAGAAAAAAAGTATCGCGTAGCCCCACTGTCAATCTGTTTATCAGTTTGTCTGTCTGAACCATTTTGTTACAAATTGTATCAGCAGTCAAGATAAAGTACGTGTTTAGGATATAAGTTGTGCTGTTCAATGAACGGAATCAAAACCTAACTACCACATTGAATGTAGTATTCATTTAAAAGAAAACCAGATCCACAAGTTCAGCATTTAACTTTTTTTTGACGATCATATAAAAAATAAAGACATTATAATTTACAAATTTTGCAGCTAATCGTGTCAATCAGAAATTTATTTTGCTTTTGCAGTTAAAAAGTGATTAGGTGGCGCAGTAGTTGCTAGCCTCATGGACGTGGTGTAGGAAGCGGGTTCAAGCTCCAGTGGACTCTAGTCACCTGTTGTTCGCCTGTACAGACATTGACATTACAATCAAGGCTGTGATGAGAATAATATGGTCGGGTGGTTTCGGTTCTCGGCTATCGACACGAAGGCCCAAGAATCGATCCTCTGAGGCCATGGTGAAATTCCCACCCAGCCTAAATTGGGGCTTAATTTGAGTAGAGGGAGCTCAATAGCAGAAAGTCTCTGTCTAAGGGTCCCCTATTACCCAGTAACGGTTCCACCAGTAACGGTTCCACCAGTAACGGTTCCACCAGTAACGGTTCCACCAGTAATGGTTCCACCAGTAACATTTCCACCAGTAACGGTTCTACCAGTAACGATTCTACCAGTAACGGTTATACCAGTAACGGTTCCACCAGTAACGGTTCCACCAGTAACGGTTCCACCAGTAACGGTTATACCAGTAACGGTTCCACCAGTAACGGTTCCACCAGTAATGGTTCTGTCAGTAACGGTTCTATCAGTAACTATCCCTGCTGGTCAAATTTAGGTAACAACACTTAGATGGCTCTGACTGTATTCAAACGTCGGCCTCACACTCACATTAGTGAACCGTGGTGATACACATACTATACAAACATTTCAGGCGAGTCACGTGACCTTCACCCGATACGACTTGACAGCACATAGAGAGGTCACCCCAGTACAAGCAGGTGAGCACTCAGTGAGTCACATCATAAAACTCACTGACTCAAGGGCAGGACACTCTATGTTGTAAATGTATATTAAAGTCACTCTTATTTTGATTGTAAGGGATTCTGTAATGTCGATGACAGGGACCACAAGGCCCGTGGTGCCCGGTATTGGAGGTCTCGATCTTAGAGTGACCCCCGACTGGTTTACCGAAAATAAAGATTTTATTTTGCAAGTGAATAACCTATAATTGTAATGTATTTCTTAAAAGATAGTTCTAACATTTAAAAAAAAACAGCATGGGATTTTTTTTAAATGAATGGGTCTCGCAAAAAATGTGCCCTATGGTTCCCAAGTTCATGGTGCCGCCACTGTAAACATTATTTGTATCCGAATGATTACTTGTGTCATTTATAACGTTATTTTTATTCTATACAATTTGCTAAAAATAAGACACAAAACTTATAACGTAAAGTACATGTTAACTGATATATCATCCACTCTCAGGCCTTTAAGGAGTGCTCCAACATCATGAATGCTGTTTAAGCTGTTCAGAATTTTCAAAAAATGTGTGCGTCTGCTCTTGCTCGGGGGTTCCCGTATTAACAGAAACGACCCTGTTCTATTCACACAGGTTTTATTCACTTGCTTCTAGCAATGCCCCCTTGTATTCAGCGGGCACTGCTTGTAGTGATCGTCAAAGGTGGTGAAAGATGATACCTGGGGGGAAATGTCTGACATTCCTGACTGCGCCCTCTCCCACTCCCTTGCTCCCCCCCCCAACCCCGGCCCCAATACAGACGTTGGAATAAACTCTTTTCTTTCCCTCACCCTATTGTACCTGAGGGAAGTGAAGAATTCTGGGGGTCAAAGGTCAAAATGCGGCATAGAGAAAATGATGAGGGTAAGGCACGAAGAATGTTGGGGGGGGGGGGATTGTTCAGATGTTGTTTCCTTGTATGAGAGGCGTGAGTGGAAGGGGAAACGAAAACATTGTAGTTTGAATGTTGTTGTTGTGTTAAATAAAATAAATATGTGTACGAGTGTGTGTGTGTGTGTGTGTGTCATGGCTGACACGCAAATGTTGGAATCAGGTGGAATTGAAGAAAGTTTTTACCCAACAAGAGAATGAAACACATGAGAATAAGGTTAAACTAGGAACACTTTAATGAATATGTGGTTTTAAAAGTGTGGTAGCGAAATATTGAAATTCAAAATTACTAATGTATTTGATTTTTTTTTACTTTAATTTACTGAGATTAACAAGTAACCCGGATGTGATACCAGTGGCGTAGCGAGGGGGGCAAGGAGCGCATCATGCCCCGGACGCTACCCACAAAGGGGTATATTTTACATATAATATTATATGGTTTTCGAATGGGCGGGGCACTAAAAAGGTATTGTGCCCAGGACGCGAAATAAGCTCGCTATGCCACTGTGTGATACTACACAATTTGAGATGGGAAATGTCTGTGAGCCCCAGTATGTCATAGAAAATGGGAATTAATATACAGTGAGTACCAGTGTGCAGTGAAACTAGTGTACAGTGAGTACCAGTGTGCAGTGAAACTAGTGTACAGTGAGAACCAGTGTGCAGTGAGTACCAGTGTGCAGTGAGTACCAGTGTACAGTGAGTACCAGTGTACAGAGAGTACTAGTGTCCAGTGAGTACTAGTGTACAGTGAGCACCAGTGTGTAGTAAGTACCAGTGTGCAGTGAGTACCAGTGTACAGTGCGTACTAGTGTGCAGTGAGTACTAGTGTGCAGTGGGTTCTAGTGTGCAGTGAGTACCAGTGTGCAGTGAGTACCAGTGTACAGCAAGTACTAGTGCACAGTGAGTACTAGTGTACAGTTTCACGAAACAAGTGAACAAGGTTGATCCAGCCCACAAAATACAAATTATACAAAAATTGTTATTCCGAAAGCCGCCATATTAGTGAGCTATGTGGGGATAATAATTAATTTGCTATTATGTATTCAACTAGTGGGAAAGCCTGCTGAAGCTTGCTAAGAACTGGTCTATGGTCATTTCGTTTTATTTCCTAATTGTACAGTCCAAATCATTTCAAGGTGTTTTTAATTTCCATGTAACTATCTTACAAGCGATGATTTCTTTTATTTACATTTTTTAAAACTGAAACCAATCAAATTAACCAGGGGATGTCACTGCTCGTCACACTCTTATTGACCCCTTGCGTAGCCTCCCCTGAACGATAAGATGACAGACCTATCCTTGCAATCAGTTACCGACAGGGCTGTCTTGTCCTACAGTCAAGGCAGGCACTTTGACTAGGGCTAACGACATTCAGGGGATGGTCATAGAGATTGTATGGGCGCACGACATTCAGGGGACGGTCATAGAGATTGTATGGGCCCACGACATTCAGGGGACGGTCCTAGAGATTGTATGGGCCCACGACATTCAGGGGACTGTCCTAGAGATTGTATGGGCCCACGACATTCAGGGGACGGTCCTAGAGATTGTATGGGCCCACGACATTCAGGTGACGGTCCTAGAGATTGTATGGGCCCACGACATTCAGGGGACGGTCCTAGAGATTGTATGGGCCCACGACATTCAGGGGACGGTTCTAGAGATTGTATGGACCCACGACATTCAGGGGATGGTCCTAGAGATTGTATGGGCCCACGACATTCAGGGGACGGTCCTAGAGATTGTTTGGGCCCACGACATTCAGGGGACGGTCCTAGAGATTATATGGGCCCAAGTCATTCAGGGGACGGTCCTAGAGATTGTATGGATTCATATATTTTAAATATATACTATTATTAAACTTTGCTCATTTCTGCATCAGTTAATATCTATTACAATAAAGCGCGCTAATTTTGAAGTAACCTGCCCTGCCCCGAGGAACTTTCCCTAGTTTCAAACTATGTTTGCGGCGTCATTTTGATCAGCGGGCAAGTAGTGATGTTGGAAATAAATTATTCCAAAATAGAAAACAAAATCGTTTTAAACCATAAAAAATGACGCCATTGTAGGTAAATTGGACAAAGTTTATGAAAAAAAACTGAATTTTTGTACTAGAATACTATTCACACACACACACACACACACACACACACACACACATATATATATATATATATATATATATATATATACATACATACATACATACATACATACAAATGTCTGAACGATCCCTCGCTAATCTATAGAACATCTTTTGTTTTGTTTGTTTTTTTTTTTATCAAAACTTCTCTGTTTCCTGTAACACAATGTCACAAGTTTTCATTCTACAAAACGTTTCCTGTGCCCCAGATATCTCAATCATGTCACAATACTTACGATTTCAAAGTATTTTGTTACTTGTAAGTTTTAGTTGGATGATCTCGGGGGGGGGGGGGGGCATAACTTCCTGGACACTTTAGAGTTATCACCCATAGATATACCTCACTCGACTAAATCTGTGCTCATACTTTCTAGATAACAAACTCTATATCATAGATCAGTGTTTCTCAGTGTTTTACACTTCGCGAACCACCATGACAACCGGCCTTTGTTTCCTCGACCCGCCATGACAACCGGCGCTTGTTTCCGCGACCCGCTATGACAACCGGCGCTTGTTTCTGCGACCCGCCATGACAACCGGCGCTTGTTTCCGCGACCCGCCATGACAACCGGCGCTTGTTTCCGCGACCCGCCATGACAACCGGCGTTTGTTTCCGCGACCCACCATGACAACCGGCGTTTGTTTCCGCGACCCACCATGACAACCGGCGTTTGTTTCCGTGACCCACCATGACAACCGGCTTTTGTTTCCGCGACCCACCATGACAACCGGCGCTTGTTTTCGCTATCCGCCATGACAACCGGCGCTTGTTTCCGCGACCCGCCATGACAACCGGCCGCTTTTTTCCTCGAATCACTTGCTAGGGAAAACCACAATACATTTTTCCCGCGACCCACTTACTATTCGTCCGCAACACGCACTTTGAAAACCTCTGTCTAAGATGACGTATTTGTTCACACCCGGTCCCCACGGAAGAATAAACGAAATGAACATAAAGAGCTAACACTCACAGAGTTGTGAAAAAAAAAACAGATGTTCAAATTATGAGTATTATTATTTGTTTCATTCATTTAAGTATCTTATGTGAAGTGAAACATTTTAAATTTAATATAAAAAAAATTGTTATTTCCTGGAGTAGTGAGGGTACTTGAGACTAGTTGAGACACCATTAGTAAGTGCACGAAGGAACCTTAAAGTAATACGTGGAGTTCCCCATACTTACTAGAAAGAGTACGTAACCCCCCCCCCATAGTAAATGCAAAATAAGCTCTAATGTGAGTGCACTGAGACCCTCATAGTAAGTGCACATACAGCCCTAACGTAAGTGCACATGCAGCCCTAAAGTAAGTGCACACGCAGCCCTAATATAAGTGTACATGAGACCCCCCCCCATAGTAAGTGCACAAAAAGCCCTAATGTAACTGCACGTGAAACCCCCTTAGTAAGTGCACACCTAGCTCATTGTGGGAGCTGCAGGACTAAGGTATTACTGCAGTGTTTAGTTCTAGTGGTCGAAGTAATTATAGAGAATGTCAATCAACACAGTATGAAGCGGTCTTCTCTCCCCCCCCCTCCCCACCCTCCAAACGTCGCGAGTGTCTGGTTAAATGAGTTGAGTACTTAGTGTCAACTAACACGGACCTATCCCCCCCCCCCCCACCTTTCCAGAACAATCCATCTTTTTTTTTTGTTTTGTACACCCCCACCCTCGGGCCAACATGACACGCTGCAGCCATCCATGCGGCAAACGGTATTTTAGTCTGAATAAAACCCCCCAGATTGTACGAGCCAGAAGAGATACCCCCCCCCTCTCAACCCCTCCCCGGGCCATGGCGGTCGATTAAATCTAAATATAGCAACCGCTGTCTGCCATTGTTGTCGAGTTGTAAACGTGTTCGCTTTATTATTTCACCAGTGTTGATCTAATACCAACCCGACATAATGAGGTTTGTTTCCACATGACATAATTTTAATTCAACTATATACCATCACGTACAGGCAGCTACTGTATATCTTGATGACGTAAAGTACACGTACGTACAGAAATACGGTTGACATGACCTTGCAAGTTGCAGGGCCATGAAGACATGCATGTATTGACAGACGACTGCTATGACTCATCAACGTGAACACCCCTCCCCTTTCTCTCTCCCTTGGCCTTACTCTGTTACACTACTGCATACACGGTGTGCTTGACATAGTGTATGAATACTGTGTGAGAAGGCAGAACAACTAGTCCCATTCCTCCTCCACATACACCTTTCAATGTCCAGTCTATTGATTGAGATATATTTACGAGATTTGTTTTAACAGACAAGACGGTTCAGTTCATTAGTTAAACCGTGGAAAACATTTCATACTTTTAAAAAAAAAAACAGTTAATTTAATTTGTCAAGGCATAAGGGAAATAAATAGATGTCAACTCTAGTTAGCATTAACTTAGGGAGGGTAGTGCAGGTTGTGTGGCCGAAACACAGGGTGCCGAAATAGGAATGAGGCGCCGAATTCCGTCGAAATAGCGGTGGTGAATTTTTTTTTGCACTTTAAACATGGCGGGGAGAAAGGGGGGGGGGCGCTGAAAATATAGCTCGCACGGAGTTACCGTACTGAAAGTACATTTGAAATCAGAATATTCTGGATCAAGCAACCTCTTCCCAGCTCCCCATTGACCCCTCACCCGGGAGTGGCGCCCAGCCCAAGTAATATAATGTCTCATTTTTTTTTGTAATACTGGGCCATCGCCAAAGGATGGGGTGCAACCCAGTCATGTCAAGACCCACAATCATGCCAAGGCCCACAATCTTGTCAAGGCACACAAACATGCCAAGGCCCACAATCTTGTCAAGGCCCACAAACATGCCAAGGCCCACAATCTTGTCAAGGCTCACAAACATGCCAAGGCCCACAATCATGTCAAGACCCACAATCATGCCAAGGCCCACAATCTTGTCAAGGCCCACAAACATGCCAAGGCCCACAATCATGTCAAGGCCCACAATCATGTCAAGGCCCACAATCGTGTCAAGGCCCACAGTCATGTCAAGACCCACAATCATGTCAAGGCCCACAATCATGTCAAGGCCCACAATCTTGTCAAGGCCCACAAACATGCCAAGGCCCACAATCATGTCAAGACCCACAATCATGTCAAGGCCCACAATCTTGTCAAGGCCCACAAACATGCCAAGGCCCACAATCATGTCAAGGCCCACAATCATGTCAAGGCCCACAATCGTGTCAAGGCCCACAGTCATGTCAAGACCCACAATCATGTCAAGGCCCACAATCATGTCAAGGCCCACAATCTTGTCAAGGCCCACAAACATGCCAAGGCCCACAATCATGTCAAGACCCACAATCATGCCAAGGCCCACAATCTTGTCAAGGCCCACAAACATGCCAAGGCCCACAATCATGTCAAAGCCCACAATCATTTCAAGGCCCTTGCCCCGTCGGGCTCAGGTATCTGCAATCAAAATAAATAAATCACCTTCTGGTGTTTGTGAGTGATCAGATGGGCCTTCTGGTAGAGCCCAAGATTAGCGGGCGACACCCTGTGTAGTATTCAGGTGACTATTTTTTTTCTCTTTCCCACTCACAGGAAATGCAAACAAACCAACAGATGCGAGTAGACACAACAATACTGAATACAGCCATTGAGTTGAAGTATGTATTGTGACAATCAACAACACTGGCGGACTTTGTTTCAGTTCTACACATTGTGGTCATGGTGACATTGTATCAATGACACATAAACGTGAACATTACACAGACTTAACATCATATGGTCCATAGACAGTGATCGATTTAAGAAAAAAAACCAGTGCCGGGGATGAAAAAAAAACATTTCTGCAGAGCGGGGATAAATGTCTATGATTTCAACCCCGACAGGGATATATTAGCTAAAGCAGAGCCGGGGATGACAGGTCTAAGTGCTGGGGACATCCCCGGTATCCCCGGCGGTAAATCGAGCCCTGTCATATATATATATATATATATATATATATATATATATATATATATGTATATATATATATATATATATATATAGTCTGGCTATAAAGTGAACTTGTCCAAGGCCAAAGGAGCCCCCTTGAGCTTAGTGGCCCCCTTCCACCCATTCCCACTAAACTTAAAGGCGCAACCCCCATTTACAATTTATTTGATTAACCAAATATAATTGTATAGCATAGAGAGTAATAGAGAGTCATAGAGAGTACCGTTAGACACTCAATGCACCTCGGAAAGTGGGAAAACCCTTTGCATTATTTTTTTTGTTCAAGAGCCTCACTCAAACATTTTTACTCAGATATCCCCATTCCCCACCCCAAATAAAATTTCTATTGAGTGGAATTAGTATTTTTTCTAATAACACAGTGCTCTCTCACTGTCTCTCTCTCTCTCTCTCTCTCTCTCTTTCTCTCTCCCTTTCTCTATTTCTCTCTCTCTCTCTCTCTCTTTCTCTCTCCCTTTCTCTATTTCTCTGTCCTCTCTTTCTCTCTCTCTTCTTTCTCTTTCTCTCTCTCTCTCTCTCCTTTCTCTCTCTCTCTCTCTCTCTCTCTCTCTCGCTCTTTCTCTCTCTCCCTTTCTCTATTTCTCTGTCTCTCTCTTTCTGTCTCTCTCTCTCTCTCTCTCTTTCAGTGTTCATTAAAACACGTTGACTGTCCCAGGTGAGGGAAATGTTGGTATTGGGTGGATGAAGATTTGACCAACTATTTATCTCGTATAAACAAACAATGTACGCACCCGGCTGTAGCTGTGTAAACAATGACAAGTCAGATAGACCAACATGTTTGATGTGAAACGGTAAAAGAAAAAAAATGATGCAGCAATATTAATTCATAGTGTCAACATCATTCATCACAGAGACGTCTGTAAGATTATCAAACATCTTTCATCACAGAGATGTCTGTAAGATTATCAAACATCTTTCATCACAGAGATGTCTGTAAGATTATCAAACATCTTTCATCACAGAGATGTCTGTAAGATTATCAAACATCTTTCATCCCAGAGATGTCTGTAAGATTATCAAACATCTTTCATCACAGGGATCTCTATTAAACATCAAACATCATTCATCAAAGAGATGTCCGTTAGAAAAATCCAGATAAACTGGAGGTAAAATACAAAAGAAGTATGTCACAACTGGAAGTGCCAGAAACTCAACCGATATGATAAGAGAAAATAATGAAAGCTCTTTAGAATACTATAGATTGATCAAGAATCAACATTATACTATGCACATCGACAATTGAGATTTAGAATACGTAACATTAAGATGGGATGAATTCAAAAGTTTGAAGGAAAAAAAAAGTAAATATATGCACTATATTTCAGAGGCAAATTTTGATGTTTTATCAAGCTTTGTTTCTATATGCATCAGTTGATGGCATTTTTAATCAAAATGAAATGCGCCAAGTTTGATCATTGTGGCTGACATACTTTTTGCTAAATATTGAAAGACTTTACAACGAGAGTGTCCGTCGTGAATGGAAAACGTTTAATCTTGGTATTTGGGTTATTTTGATCTGACCAAGAATTTATTGATCTGTAGACCCGAGGTTTTCAACCGGTGGTACGCATACTCCAAGGGGTACGGGGGAAAACCTATACAGGGGTACGGGGGAAAACCTATACAGGGGTACGGGGGAAAACCTATACAGGGGTACGGGGGAAAACCTATACAGGGGTACGGGGGAAAACCTATACAGGGGTACGGGGGAAAACCTATACAGGGGTACGGGGGAAAACCTATACAGGGGTACGGGGGAAAACCTATACAGGGGTACGGGGGAAAACCTATACAGGGGTACGGGGGAAAACCTATACAGGGGTACGCAGCGACACATAATTTCCGTTGAATACAACCAAGAGTTTGAAGAACTTACACGCGAGTGGTACCGGTACCGGCGGACATTACTTTCGCATCCTTCAGGGTACAGTCGCGAAATAAGTTTGAGAATCGCGGCACTAGACCATTGAGGCCACTGTGGGACTGATTGAGGCCACTGTGGGACTGATTGAGGCCACTGTGGGACTGATTGAGGCCACTGTGGGACTGATTGAGGCCACTGTGGGACTGATTGAGGCCACTGTGGGACTGATTGAGGCCACTGTGGGACTGATTGAGGCCACTTGTGGGACTGAGTGAGGCCACTGTGGGACTGATTGAGGCCACTTGTGGGACTGATTGAGGCCACTTGTAGGACTGAGTGAGGTCACTGTGGGACTGATTGAGGCCACTGTGGGACTGATTGAGGCCACTGTGGGACTGATTGAGGCCACTTGTGGGACTGAGTGAGGCCACTGTGGGACTGATTGAGGCCACTTGTGGGACTGATTGAGGCCACTTGTAGGACTGAGTGAGGTCACTGTGGGACTGATTGAGGCCACTTGTGGGACTGATTGAGGCCACTGTGGGACTGATTGAGGCCACTGTGGGACTGATTGAGGCCACTGTGGGACTGTTTTAGGCCACTGTGGGACTGAGTGAAGGATAATGTTTACTAAATGTCATAGTGAAATAGTTACACCCACAAGAAGGTATTCAGCAGGACTCTTTTTAAAACTAATTTAGCCACGATAGAGCATTTACCGTCGATGAACTAAACAATAAGATGTTGGTCAGCGTATACTTTGGTGGACAATCGATGAACCAACAATAAGATATTGGTCAGCCTGTACTGTGGTGGAGAAATAGTGTTTTATTTCCTCTCTGTAAAGGGTAAATTCAAGAAGAAAACAAATTAAGTTTGAAATAGTTAACAAAACGCTTTGCAAATCGGTGAAAATAATCTAAGACTGAAAAGTAATAATAATAATAATAATAATAAAATCCAATTTTCTAACTTAATAAGAGATGGACAAAAAAGATAAAACTTGTAGAAGACAAGAAGCTTACGAGACAGCTGCAGCCGCCCCACTGGCCTACATATATTACGCCTTTGTCTGTGTGCGCATGTTTGCCAGAGGTGTGCGGGTCTTGAAATTTAGCGTCCGCGTCCGTCCGCGGATTTCTATCAATGATCCGCGTCCGCAGAATCTTACAACATTGGTCCGCAGTCAGTCCGCGCGTCCGCATTGCTGAAATGTAGCTGTTTAAATGACTTGAAATTTTTTATGGTAACGCTTAAGAAGATCCGCGTCAGTCCGCGAGTCCGCAACTTAACCATACGAAGCGTCCGCTGTCAGTCCGCGGATTCGGAAAAGTCTGCGGATCTGCGTCCGCAAGCGGACGCGACCGCTGTCCGCTCATATCTGATGTTTGCGTGCGTGCGTGATTGCGTGTGTGTGCACACAATTTTAAAATCACAATGTAATGCTATTTAAGTGTAGCCCTCTGTAAACAGTTATTGTGGTATTTTCAGTTCTAAAAGCTGTGAAGGTATTAATGAGTTTCGATTGATTCATTAGGCATGCAGTATACTACGGCCATGAGCAGACTGAAGGTATCACCGACATATGTATCAATATACATGACATGCATCGATGTTGTTTTTTTTTTTTAATTTCTTTTGAGCTGCATGTCTGCAGAATTGGGCTCAAAACTTTTCATGATCTTCCCTTGCACGCACTGTTCCCCATTAAGCTACTTTCGTGTGCGCGCGCACTCAAATCGCGCACACACATTTCAACGGAGCGCACAAACCGTTTTTTTTTTTTAGCAGTGTAGTGCTGTAATCAACATCGCTTGTGAGCCCATTCAAATCAACTTAAATCATTGTCATTTTATTTTTACAGTGCAATATTTGAATAACATAGTTGTTTGTGTTTATATAGTCGTGTTTCATTATTATCTCTCATACACACCTCACACACACACACACACACGCACACACACACACTCAAACAAAACAGTAGTTATAACACAGGATTCAAATATTTAGAATGCAGATGTTGTTGTTTACTTTGCATTTCCCAAATTATTCTGGTCATGAAGTGAGTGAATTTAGTCATTGTAACATGTAGACACTATACACTGGGAGTGAGTGAATTTAGTCATTGTAACATGTAGACACTATACACTGGGAGTGAGTGAATTTAGTCATTGTAACATGTAGACACTATACACTGGGAGTGAGTGAATTTAATCATTGTAACATGTAGACACTATACACTGGGAGTGAGTGAATTTAGTCATTGTAACATGTAGACACTATACACTGGGAGTGAGTGAATTTAGTCATTGTAACATGTAGACACTATACACTGGGAGTGAGTGAATTTAGTCATTGTAACATGTAGACACTATACACTGGGAGTGATTGAATTTAGTCATTGTAACATGTAGACACTATACACTGGGAGTTAGAGTGAATTTAGTCATTGTAACATGTAGACACTATACACTGGGAGTGAGTGAATTTAGTCATTGTAACATGTAGACACTATACACTGGGAGTGAGTGAATTTAGTCATTGTAACATGTAGACACTATACACTGGGAGTGAGTGAATTTAGTCATTGTAACATGTAGACACTATACACTGGGAGTGAGTGAATTTAGTCATTGTAACATGTAGACACTATACACTGGGAGTGAGTGAATTTAGTCATTGTAACATGTAGACACTATACACTGGGAGTGAGTGAATTTAGTCATTGTAACATGTAGACACTATACACTGGGAGTGAGTGAATTTAGTCATTGTAACATGTAGACACTATACACTGGGAGTGAGTGAATTTAGTCATTGTAACATGTAGACACTATACACTGGGAGTGAGTGAATTTAGTCATTGTAACATGTAGACACTATACACTGGGAGTGAGTGAATTTAGTCATTGTAACATGTAGACACTATACACTGGGAGTGAGTGAATTTAGTCATTGTAACATGTAGACACTATACACTGGGAGTGAGTGAATTTAGTCATTGTAACATGTAGACACTATACACTGGGAGTGAGTGAATTTAGTCATTGTAACATGTAGACACTATACACTGGGAGTGAGTGAATTTAGTCATTGTAACATGTAGACACTATACACTGGGAGTGAGTGAATTTAGTCATTGTAACATGTAGACACTATACACTGGGAGTGAGTGAATTTAGTCATTGTAACATGTAGACACTATACACTGGGAGTGAGTGAATTTAGTCATTGTAACATGTAGACACTATACACTGGGAGTGAGTGAATTTAGTCATTGTAACATGTAGACACTATACACTGGGAGTGAGTGAATTTAGTCATTGTAACATGTAGACACTATACACTGGGAGTGAGTGAATTTAGTCATTGTAACATGTAGACACTATACACTGGGAGTGAGTGAATTTAGTCATTGTAACATGTAGACACTATACACTGGGAGTGAGTGAATTTAGTCATTGTAACATGTAGACACTATACACTGGGGAGTGAGTGAATTTAGTCATTGTAACATGTAGACACTATACACTGGGAGTGAGTGAATTTAGTCATTGTAACATGTAGACACTATACACTGGGAGTGAGTGAATTTAGTCATTGTAACATGTAGACACTATACACTGGGAGTGAGTGAATTTAGTCATTGTAACATGTAGACACTATACACTGGGAGTGAGTGAATTTAGTCATTGTAACATGTAGACACTATACACTGGGAGTGAGTGAATCTAGTCATTGTAACATGTAGACACTATACACTGGGAGTGAGTGAATCTAGTCATTGTAACATGTAGACACTATACACTGGGAGTGAGTGAATTTAGTCATTGTAACATGTAGACACTATACACTGGGAGTGAGTGAATTTAGTCATTGTAACATGTAGACACTATACACTGGGAGTGAGTGAATTTAGTCATTGTAACATGTAGACACTATACACTGGGAGTGAGTGAATTTAGTCATTGTAACATGTAGACACTATACACTGGGAGTGAGTGAATTTAGTCATTGTAACATGTAGACACTATACACTGGGAGTGAGTGAATTTAGTCATTGTAACATGTAGACACTATACACTGGGAGTGAGTGAATTTAGTCATTGTAACATGTAGACACTATACACTGGGAGTGAGTGAATTTAGTCATTGTAACATGTAGACACTATACACTGGGAGTGAGTGAATTTAGTCATTGTAACATGTAGACACTATACACTGGGAGTGAGTGAATTTAGTCATTGTAACATGTAGACACATCTATAAAACGACAAAATGTATAACCATATTGGCTGATGGGATAGGAACAAATCTTGTGTCGGGATGAACGTTATTTCTTTTAGTAAACGGTCGTTTTAGATTGGTCACGAACTACCGCAATACAGATCCGCACTATCGTGATGTGGTCAGCCGAAGATGACCCACTCAAAAGGTCCCAGGGGTCATCTGGAAATAATGCAGATAGTTATCTGTTATAATGGTCTCCCTTTCTTCTAAGTGGGTTAGGGGCAGGAGGGAATGTGTGTGTTGGGGGAGAGGGGGGTGCTTTAACCGGTGACATATCGCACTATGAGCCAATATATTTTATTACGTTATCGATGTCTGTCACAGTCTTGGCATGACAAGTGTCACTGACAGATGAGCAGGAGAATTCAAAAAACCAAAGTTTTAACACATTAGCTGTACAGTGATAAATTGTTTTTGTGCTGTGGCGAGTATTGTCTGGGTGAATTTTAATAATGAGCTTGATTTCTGTGAATCGCATCATTAAAAAAAATAATGACCTATATCTCTTTTTTAATTCCTAGAGTATGCAGGTGGATTAAGGATTGTTTTGGATTACTGGGACAGAAGATAATTGCTTCCGCCCCTTTAACCAGAACAGGTGCAGAGAAAATGAACAAGTTAGTGTAGGTCGGTGTATTTAGGGGGCTCTTTTCCTTAATAGGTGCACAGTGCGCTCTATTCACCTCTGCTTAATTGTGTGTAATGTTATTTTAAAAGAACCCATTGTGAACGTAAATTGAGATTGTTGTTGATACAAACCATGAGCTATTAAAGAAATTTTTAAAAAATCTAATAAAATAATAGCGATTTGGGTTCTGCGTTAGATCGAAAGTAAAGAATTAATACAACAGTATTCCAGTTTAAAAAACAATCATGAAAAAATCGGATCTGCCCGAAACCAAAAAAATAACCTAGCCTACCGATCAAGCCTAAGGGGATATAACTCTATCCTAAGGTTTTGCAGGGTACAGCTAGAATATAATAATAATTGTCGATGTGCATGGTAAAATGTTGATCCTTGTTTCCGTTATTCTAAATTAGTGCTAGGTTGTGACATTATTTTGAATGAAGAAACAAAACAAAATGTGTTTTTTTTTTATGGTAAGTGAAATGCAATTCACAAACACTCCAAACTTTAAGTGTCTATCCTTCATATTGAGGGAAACAGAATGACAATATTAAAATGACGACTTAACGTTTCCGAACAAAAACTGGACGTCCGTGACGAGCTATATCCCCCGAGGGGAGGGCAGTGATATAGCGTTATGTTTGAATGATCACCTGCTGGGCTCGCGGTGGACACTGGTCACGTTCAACTTCCGTGATAAGTGTTTCCATGACAACTACATAATGGAAGGCGTTAGAGAGTACGGAGTTGGCCAGTGTTTAGTGCGTCTGATTTGCCAAAATTGTTTTTTACCCTTGCCACGATGCAACAAAAAGAATGGCCAGCATTCATATAAGACTGTAGTATCAAGAACATATCAAGAACATATTTTATTTATTACAATAGTGACGTGAAAACATTTATGACAGCCTTAAAATACTTTTCGAAGCTATATATCAAAACTGATGTCGATTTCAAGTATTTATGCTGAATGAGAACAATAACTACGTGAAGCTTTAAATGATTACATCCCATGGCCATTCTTGTAAACAGACTCACTAGGCAAAAAATTAAAGCAGCCATGGTCGAACTACGGCCCGCGGAACAAATCCGGCCCGTCAGACTGTTTAATGCGGCACGCCACAAAGTTTAACACGACCCACCTCTCGTTTTAGAGTGAAGCGCAGCATTAGCCTATACTTGTTACAATATTTACATTTAATTCATATTACCTCATGTCAACACTTCATCTGTCTACTCTTGGTCAGACCTGCCGGCCAAATTTTACGAACACCGTGTGGCCCCCGCGGCTCAAAAAAATGTCCCCCACTCCCCGGCCCAGAGCCATTCTACCAAAAGGGCCTCCCCTCCCAGTAATAATGTATAATACTGTAAAGGGCCCAACAGATAATTTTGACAAAGGCACCAACAATCTCCAAGTTAGTGCCAAGTCCCCCCCCCCCCGACCCTTAAAAGAATTCTCTAAACTACTCTACCAAACCCCATGCTGCATAGATAAATAAATTTGTGATGATTTTCCTTTATAAATTAAACTATCCGAGTTTAAAACAAATAAATAATTCTTTAAAAGCAGGGGCGAGGCGTGAGTGTTGCCGGTCTAACTCTTAGAGAAAAATTGACTGATGTTATTATAGCTATATACAAAGCACAAACGAACAAAGATCTATATATTTGTTTAAAGTATTGGACTAACAACAT
Source organism: Bulinus truncatus (assembly GCA_021962125.1). Taxonomy (NCBI): domain Eukaryota; kingdom Metazoa; phylum Mollusca; class Gastropoda; family Planorbidae; genus Bulinus; species Bulinus truncatus. The sequence goes on along the minus strand of JAGDYQ010000082.1, from coordinate 4,407,999 downwards.
ATATAATTTATATAAATCAATTTTATATATATTTAAACTTGTAATCATTTTATTATGAATGATTATGCTAACTATATTTAATGCACACTGGACCATTATATAGCTATAAAATGGTCTTGTGTGTATTGAATATAGTTGGCATAATCATTCGTGATAAAATGACTACAAGTTTAAAAATATATAACATCAGTTATATGTAAATCGTATATATTAGTAATCCACAACTTCCATTTTTTTTTCTTTTGGAATGGAACAGTTTTAAATTGTTGATGGTAAGGGTTTATTTAAAGTGAACGTATTGATGTGAACCATTTTAAAACTGAGACTCATTGATTTCAACTAATCAGGAAATTGAAAACTAAAATAAGTCAAATTAAGAAAAAATTACTTTAATATTGTCATTTAAGTAGCTCATTTTTGTAATACCGTCAATTAAGTAGTTCTGTAGTCCATGAAAAGACTCATTTTGTTGAACTGTGTCAATTGCATCAAGTGGGAATAGGAGGTGCTGCCGTTATACAGTGCTTATGCGAGTCCCGCCACTGATACAGAGCAAATCTTATAATTAGGAAAACCAGGTTACCACACAGGGCCGCCACTGATAAAAGACCCGATTTTGTGTATGTGTGTGTATGTGTGTGTGTGTGTAAGTGTGTGTGTGTGTGTGATGATGCTCAGTAAGTTCTGACACCAGTATCAAATGTTTTGGTGTACGTCATCAGCTCGACACCATGATGATCACTGTGTTTATATTTGAGTATATATCTGTGTTTATTTTTGTTAAATAGCAATCTATTTTATAAGTAGATATAACAAAACATCGCCTAAATACATGATCGGCACACATACTTTAAAAAAAAACTGTAATTAAGTTCTACGAACATATAAAAAGTAGCATCATCAATAAATGAAAACACAATACTTGATTATTTATTTATGTTGTGGTTAACGGCTTCGAGAATGTCTTTGTTTAAAAATAAACAACTACTATTGGCTGTAAGGAAGTAAACAACAGCCATTGGCTATAGGATGAGACCGGAATCAACTGATGTTTGAATGTTGTGGCTCACAGACAAAATTGTTCATTCATCAGTGTCAGGAGTGAAGTTAGGTTGAAGGGTCTAAGCTATAGCTGACTGGCCTACACCTTGGATGAAGTTTAGTGCAACTATATATATATATATATAGGCTATATATATATGTGTGTGTGTGTATAGATAGATAGATAGATAGATAGATAGATAGATAGATAGATAGATAGATAGATAGATAGATAGATAGATAGATAGATAGATAGATAGATAGATAGATAGATAGATAGATAGATAGATAGATAGATAGATAGATAGATAGATAGATAGATAGATAGATAGATAGATAGATAGATAGATAGATAGATAGATAGATAGATAGATAGATAGATAGATAGATAGATAGAGAGTCTGGTCTCCTCAGTTGCTCTTTAAGTCCTGGACTCCGGGTCCACATAAGAGTCTGGTCCCCTCATTTGCTCTCTAAGTCCTGGACTCCGGGTCCACATAAGAGTCTGGTCCCCTCAGCTGCACTCTAAGTCCGGGACTCCGGGTCCACATAAGAGTCTGGTCCCCTCAGTTTCACTCTAAGTCTGGGACTCCGGGTCCACATAAGAGTCTGGTCCCCTCAGTTGCTCTCTAAGTATAGATAGATAGATAGATAGATAGATAGATAGATAGATAGATAGATAGATAGATAGATAGATAGATAGATAGATAGATAGATAGATAGATAGATAGATAGATAGATAGATAAGAGTCTGGTCCCCTCAGTTGCTCTCTAAGTCCGTCCGGTCCACATAAGAGTCTGGTCCCCTCAGTTGCTCTCTTAGTCCGGGACTCCAGGTTCACATAAGAGTCTGGTCCCCTCAGATGCTCTCTAAGTCCGCCTCTGCTTCACACAGAGACTTGTAAAAATGTAAACTGAACGTGAAATATTAAAGTGATGATTTCTTACATGGAAAATGTGTCAGTCACTTTGAAATATTATATTAACTTCCCAAGATTACCATACTATTTGTGACATATTAACTCTCCAAGTATTACTATACTATTTGTGACATATTAACTCTCCAAGTATTACTATACTATTTGTGACATATTAACTCTCCAAGTATTTCTATACTATTTGTGACATTAATTTTCCAAGTATTACTATACTATTTGTGACATTAATTCTCCAAGTATTACTATAGGCTTACTATTTGTGAAATATTAATTTTATCTTATCAGCTTTTTTGTTGGCAAGAAATTTATTTATACTTACATCATCACGCAAATATTTTCGTTAAATATCAAGTTTATCAGTTACCAACTTGATTATCAATAAAAGATTCCTTGATAAACGTCTACATAAATCATTTGCATAGACCAACAGTTCAAATAATGAAGTAAAAACTGCTGTTTTAAACTAGTCGTGACGGTGGGTGTGGGTGTTTGTGTGGTGGGGGTTCATCCAGTACTCAGACCAAATTAAAAAGTTTATCGAATAATTATTTTTCTTTAGTCTAATATTTCATTTACTACATCACAGTGGTTTAAAGGGGAAAATATAAAGATATTTAATAATCGGGAATTCTTTTTATTGAGCTCAGTGGTAATTTCTCGAATTACAATTTGTTCGCGAAAAATCATTATTAACTCAGGAATTTCCGATTTTCTCTCATGATTAACAATAAGAATTAATGATTTGCCCTACAATTTACTCATATGTTTTCTTGAAATATCCATACGCAGTGGCTACGGTTCGGTCCGACCGAAAGCGTATTTTTTTTTTTTCGGGTACCAGCCTTACTTATTATTGCATAGCGGCCGAGTCGCTGCACTGAACTATATAACAACATAATTCTTTTTTTTTTTCAGAATTTTTTTTTTTCAGGATTAGGGTTAGGGATAGGGTTAGGGTTAGAGATAGGGTTAGGGATAGGGTTAGGGATAGGGTTAGAGATAGGGTTAGGAGCAATATTATCTATGGCTGGTACCCTAAGTAAAAAAAATACGGGTTCGGTCGGACCGAACCGTAGCCACTGCCATATCCATATTCTAAATATAGCACGTTCTTTTGTACCAGAAACAAACATTATCAAACAAAAGGACATATTAAAATAAAAAAAAGAAAATATAATAAAAACAACTAAAAATTCTCCCTGGGAAATCGTGCATAGCGAGGTCATAAACAGAGACACACGCTGCACCGACACATATTGTCTGCAAATTGAGTTTATATTTTTTTTTAAACTCAATTTCCCGCATTTATCCCCCCTCCCCTTTCCCATCCCTTTTTGTCGAGCTTCGTCTCTTTATCAGAGTGGTTGGCCTTGAAAATAAGGCATACTCTTTTCTGTCCCTTTTAAAAATATAAACAACAAACTTCCAGTCTGTTACTCTTGACGTAAATATACACATGTTGTCTAGACATATTCTTTTATTTTTTTTTTATAGAAAAAAAAATCTGATTGTATAACAACTGGAGTATGAGTAGACATTGATTTATGCCCTACAATATTTGTTCATCTGTGCTTGAAATATTTTATCATTGCTGGAAGTGACATACTTTCATTTGGAGAGATCGTCTTCACATTGAGTAGGTGTTTTTGTTTCCTTTCCTTTTTTTTTTATGTGTGTCAACAGTTGCTCCAGTTAATTGCTGTCCGGGAATCGATTGGACGTTCGGTTTATCAAGTAAGTGATTCTATGTCCCTCCCCACCCCCTTTACCCAAATTGTTAACGACGCCATTGTTTACATTTATGTTTTCTCTGAATGAACACAATCTGCTTATGTTTGTTTTTATTATTTAGGGGCCCTAAGCAATCACTGGGGGTGGGGGTGGAGGGGGGGTCACAGTCTGTATATATGTTTTGACTGACTACACATGTATTAACAGAATAATATTTTTTTCTTATTTAATATCGTTGTGTCTTTTGTCAGGGTATGGATGCGGTGGTCTCTTTTATATATTTATTTTCTAATTACTTTCTTTAATTGCACAACTTATACAAGTTCATAACACCTCCAGTTATTAACCAAAATCACTTTATTGAATAATCGTAAGAACTAGTTATTCAATAATGAATATTAACCATTAAATCATGTCTCTACGATAAATACCAGTTGTCCATTCTTTTAATACAATAAATACTTCTTCCTAGCTCCTCCGTTCCTTCCTAATTCCCCTACCTTCTTCAAACTTAAAACAAAACAAAAATAACCAAAACAATGTTCTATCTCTTTCCTCGTCAACCGTTTGTGTGTTTCGTTCCTTTTCTTTTCCCCCGTTCAATAACTCATTCGTTAGGTGCGTCACCGTATTACAGGGAATTCCCTCTAACATCTACATTAATACAATAATTAATTGTCTATCTATATAACTATCTAAAAATGTGTCTGTCTAATTATCTATGACTGTCCATGTCCTTACATCACCTTTCCCTCTCGGTAAAAAAAATTCGTACAAAGTACGCATTTTTTTTAAAATACAGAATTAACAATCATGTATTACAATTATATTACAAAAAGAAAAAGTAACAAGTCCATATCAAATATGAATACAAAATGTCACAAAAATACAAATCTAAATTTAAAAAATCATGAACACATTTCTTCAATACTCATCGTCATAAGTATCATTAAAATTATCTCATATCTCTGTGTATCAAAATATATCAAAATAAGTCTCTACCACAAATCTCATATATCAAATCTCAATAAAAAAAAACATTCATTGTATGGTTTAGTCTCCTTATGATCATTTTTTTCTTTTCAAAATCAATGAAGGCAAATCTTTTACCACCTACAAAAGTAGGATCCTTTAGAGGTAAAGAGAATTAATCTAATGTCACAAATAAAAATAATTTAATTTTCCTTAATTGTGTGTATTAAAAAAATGAAGTTAAATGTTTTTACAAGAACAATGAAGGCAGACATTTTCCCAACTACAATTATATGTAGGCTCCTTCAGAGTTAATGAAAAAAAATAACAACACCTTTCTCCCTCAAAATGGATAAGAGCAAGAGAAAAAAAATATATGGGTAAATTTTGTGATTGTGGACAACGTAGAAAATATTAAGGTAAATACAGATTAAAGGGAAAAACAAGAGCGACATCATGATATGAAGAAAACAACTATGCAATTATAAAAATGTGATTACATCAGTGATTACATTTGATATGCAAAATAATAATGTAATGAAATAAGAAGGCAACATTACAACAGCAACAAAAAAAAATCAATTGTTCAATGTGGTCACTGTGGTAGTTCAGTTAATTAGTCTCGTCTCTTCAACTCAATCAAAATATTCGTTGCTAACAGCTGGCCTCATATTCCTAACTCTACCACAATTACGTCCATATTGTGTTTGATGTCCAAACCTAACTTTACAGCGCTCTACTCCGTGGCTCTGTCTGTCATGATAACACTGGGCCCTATGATAGTCATGTCTATCTGGAATAGTTTCCCATGGATTTTGGAAAGTCATACTTTTGTTTGCGTGAATACTACTTCTGTCTAGGTGTATCTGTTTTCTATCTTGGTATATGCTATTTCTGTCTGGGTATACCTGTTTTCTGGAATTTGATGGACAGTGCCTCGCAACGTGACCCCTCAAGTGACAATTAAAACATAGGATGTTGGATAGTCTTTTAGGACAGGTCTTACAATGTGTGACCTAGTCTTCTACACGAATAGCACACGAGGACAAATGGTCTTTCATTAACTGTATGCACAGGCTTAGTGTCTTTAACTGGTACAGATTCAATTCTGTCCTGAAAAATTGGCGGTTTATTTACCGTCACAGTATGGCTTTCTTTGATTGAGTTAAGTTTAGTTATGTCTATCTTAACTTGCTCTTCTACATGTTGGTCCGGTTGTGTGGAGGGTATTACTTGTCTTTCTCTGTTCACATTAGGACATCGTTTTCTGTATATGCCCTTTTCATTGATCCAGTGGAGAATTTGCTCCTTAGTGCAGTCTTGGATGTCTGGTAGGTTGCCAAGTATGATGTCAGCAACGGGATTATCCATAACGGTTGCCATAACAAACCCAGATATGAATGGTGTGTCGATATTAATTTGTGCTGTCGGGAAAAGTTTCCGTGAGCCTTCTGCGAGTGTTATTTCTTCCTCGAATGGTAGAAACTGTGTGGGTAAAACTAAACTTTTTCTCACCACTATATTGACTGCCCCTGTATCTCTGAGTAGTTCCGCTACACAGTTGTTGACCAGTGCTGGAAAGAATATGAGTTTACCTCGTGGGCTTAATACAGCGGCGACTGGCGTGTTGAGTCTGGTGGTTGGTCTGGATCTGCTCTCATTTCTTCTTGCCTGTAATGGGGATGGTGGTGAGCGGTGTCTACTGGTGTGATTATTTCTCCACCCTGTATATGATTGACAGACAGTATTTGTGTGTTGGGTTTGCGAGGTAGCATGGCAGTGCCGGGCGATGTGACCTGGTCTCCCGCATGTGTAACACGTCCTGGTCTCTGGTCTTTGCTGTCTGGGTGGCACACTGAGCCTTCTATAGCGTTGACTCGCTATTGCAGCAGTATATTGTGGTGAATCTGTCCTGCTGACTGGGAGATCGGGATGAGCATCACGAAATGTGTAGAGTTCCCTGATGAGTGCTGCCTCTGTTCTCACCTTTCTTTCTTGCAGGAACTGGAACAATTCTGGGCTGGATGTTCTCAAGAACTTGTCCACCACCAGCAACTCCATGATTTCTTTAGGGTCATCTTTATTAATGCCAGATAATTGTAGCCAGTTTACTAAATGCGATTTGACCGTACCTACAAACTGTCGGGGGTCATAATCACAATCTGGTTTAATGGTGTGAAAAAGTCTCCGATAAGTATCCTCAGACTTGCCCAGAATCTTCGTTAGCGCTTTCTTTAATAGCTCGTAGTTCGATATTTCTGCTGGTTGTAGGGTTTGGATCAAAGAGAGAGGTTTGCCCTTGATTAGAGAAATAAGATGAGATGGCCATTTTGTTGTGTCCGTTTCCTGAACATTACTAACTCGAATTGTATTAAAAAACTTTCTATGTCTGTTGTACCATCAAATGGTGGTGGTTTGTTGAGGGGGCCCGGTGTTGAAAGTTGCTGCACAACAGTTTTATTTGTGGCTCTTATCTTTTCCATTTCAAGCTCATGGGCTCTGGCCTTTTCCTGTTGTTCTGCCTGGTGTTGTCTCTCTTTTTCTCGTTCTTGTCTCTCTTTTTCTCGTTCTTGTCTCTCTTTTTCCTTTTGTTCTGCTTCGAATAATCTCTCCCTCTCTCGTTCTTGTCTTTCACACTGCTTCTCGATATACTTTGTTAAGTCCTTATCAGTAAGGCCCAATTGTTTGCCGGTGGCAATTATTTCTTCCATTTCGTTCTTAGTAGATGAACTATTTTTTTTTCCTACTTATTATATTAGTTGGGGTCTGTGATGTTGGTTGGTGTGGTCTTAAATAACTTTGGACTGTCGCTGAAAGTGACGGCTGAACTGACACTGACAATAACGACTGTACTGATGCTGATAATGACGGTTGTACTGCTACTGACAGACCGTATGCTCTCCACAGGTCAAATAGCAGGACACAGACACGTCACCATTTAGATTGATTCTCAATAAGTAGCAATAATGCTTTCATTCATGAGTTGTTCTTGTGGCTGTGATAAACACTATAACAAAGTTTCTTTTCTATCTTAGCTGTTTCCTTACTTGCATGGGTTCACAAGACAATTAATATTTGTCTTAGACTTCTGACACCAAATCGTCAGGGTATGGATGCGGTGGTCTCTTTTATATATTTATTTTCTAATTACTTTCTTTAATTGCACAACTTATACAAGTTCATAACACCTCCAGTTATTAACCAAAATCACTTTATTGAATAATCGTAAGAACTAGTTATTCAATAATGAATATTAACCATTAAATCATGTCTCTACGATAAATACCAGTTGTCCATTCTTTTAATACAATAAATACTTCTTCCTAGCTCCTCCGTTCCTTCCTAATTCCCCTACCTTCTTCAAACTTAAAACAAAACAAAAATAACCAAAACAATGTTCTATCTCTTTCCTCGTCAACCGTTTGTGTGTTTCGTTCCTTTTCTTTTCCCCCGTTCAATAACTCATTCGTTAGGTGCGTCACCGTATTACAGGGCATTCTCTCTAACATCTACATTAATAAAATAATTAATTGTCTATCTATATAACTATCTAACAATGTGTCTGTCTAATTATCTATGACTGTCTATGTCCTTACATCTTTCTCTCCCCTCATCTCTCTCTCTTTCTCTCTACTTTCGGAAATATCATGCCGTTTGATTGCTTTAAATATATATATATATATATATATATATATATATATATATATATATATATAGATATAGATATATATAATGTTATTGTTTTACCAGTTTCCTGACATTTGTTTTCTATTCAATCACATTCATAAAAGTGCGACAGTTGTAAATAAACCCTAAATGACGTCATCAGACAGGAAATCCGTAGCGTACAGCCCTTCCCCCCTCTCCCACCACTTGAATCGATGTAACAGTATATCTCAATACCCAGTTACCAGCAGCCAGTATATGGCATAAAGTGTTACCAGCAGCCAGTATACGGCATAAAGTGTTACCAGCAGCCTGTCTGTACATATGATCTATGCGCATGTTTACTTGTGTTTCTCGTATCAGCAGATAACATTTATTATCACCCCTTAACACCTGGCTGCATACAAAAACAAACAAGTTATGAAAATAAACACTCTATATCTTCTAATCATCCACGTGAAGTAAACAAATGCATTGTGGGTATTTTAGTGTGTGAGGGGGAAAGGGAGAGATATAGAGTCCAACGATTCTCAATTCACGTGTCTCTCATATGTTCTAAGTTGCATTTTTTTTATTGCCCTAACTAACCCCATGAATCCGGCAGGTAAAATAACACGAATTAGCCCTAACTAACCCCATCAATCCGGCAAGTAAAATAACACGAATCAAACCTAAAAAAAAATAAATAAATAAAATAATAATGCATATCTTTTTAATGTGTGTGCTTGTAAAATACGCATACTTGGATAAATTGTGTCTTACATCATTCATAGATACTCAAAGATTCTCGACGCAAGTTATATGCAGGGCCACAGGGCAAACTAGGGTACCGCCTGGGGCAACAGCTTTGTCGGGCTCCCGACAGATGATACTCTTGTCTAGGTCTTCACAGTATCTGCGAATGCCTCTTTCTAGGGCAGCGGTCGGGGAACTTTTTAAAATCATTACCCCAAAATATTTTTGTGTAAGTTGATATTACCCCATAGCAAATTAAAAAATATATACTTTTTACTCACTAAAGTTTCATTTTTACCTCCAAAAATTTCATTTTTACCCCATTTGGGGTAATTTACCCCGGTTCCCCGACCGCTGTTCTAGGGCTTCCTAAGAATCATTTTGGTTACAGGTCCGTCGTATAGGTCTTGGACCTCTGTTCTTACGGGCCCCCCGTCAGTTACAATCTCATGTGATCAAATTACTTGGCCATTGAGGTGTGTGTGTGTGTATAATCAGAGGGAGCGGGGGAGTGGTTGTAGATATTTCAAGTGCCCAAGTCAAGATGGCGGCCTCTCTGCTGGTTACATGGTCCAAAGTGTGTTTCTTGTGTTAGTTAATAGTCAGACCCGGATATAGGTCTGTTGAGGCCCAGTACGCTTAATACATTTTTTTCGGCCGCTTAAAAAAGAGGCACTGGGATTATATTGATTGTGTGCTTTTGCGATCCCCTTTCGAAGTCCGGGGGGCCCATGGTGTGCAGATCAATACGCATCTGTATAATAGTAGCTCGATTTCCACAGGATTATTAACACGACTTAATTATAATCTTAAAACTGTAATGTCGGATTTATAATGATTTGTGTGATATTGTAACACCTCATTAGGTAAAGATAAATTGACAACTTATTGCGTTACAAGGAGATCATTTACTACACCACATCTTTGATTTAACAGACCTGTAAAGCCACGTGTATAAACAGTTACATGTGTGCCATAGGTGTACCTGTTGATTGTGTCATTGTTTATGTGTGATTTCATTCATTCCACACGTCACTTAATACGTACACACTGGGTTCAGCTACACAGTGGTTCAGCTACACAGTGGTTCAGCTACACACTGGGTTCAACTACACACTGGTTCAAATACACACTGGTTCTACTACACACTGGTTCAACAACACACTGGGTTCAACTACATATTGGGATCAATCACACACTGGGTTCAACTAGACACCAGTTCAACTACACACTGGGTTCAACTACACACTGGGTTCAACTACACACTGGGTTCAACTACACACCGGTTCAACTACACACTGGGTTCAACTACACACCGGTTCAACTACACACTGGGTTCAACTACACACTGGGTTCAACTACACACCGGTTCAACTACACACTGGGTTCAACTACACATCGGTTCAACTACACACTGGGTTCAACTACACACCGGTTCAACTATACACTGGGTTCAACTACACACCGGTTCAAATACACACTGGTTCAACTACACACTGGTTCAACAACACACTGGGTTCAAGTACATATTGGGTTCAATCACACACTGGGTTCAACTAGACACTGGGTTCAACTATACACTGGGTTCAACTACACACTGTACACACTGGGTTCAACTACACACCGGTTCAACTACACACTGGGTTCAACTACACAATGGGTTCAACTACACACCGGTTCAACTACACACTGGGTTCAACTACACATCGGTTCAACTACACACTGGGTTCAACTACACACCGGTTCAACTATACACTGGGTTCAACTACACACCGGTTCAACTACACACTGGTTCAACTACACACTGGGTTCAACTACACACCGGTTCAACTACACACTGGGTTCAACTACACACTGGGTTCAACTACACACCGGTTCAACTACACACTGGGTTCAACTACACATCGGTTCAACTACACACTGGGTTCAACTACACACCGGTTCAACTATACACTGGGTTCAACTACACACCGGTTCAACTACACACTGGTTCAACTACACACTGGGTTCAACTACACACTGGGTTCAACTACACACCGGTTCAACTACACACTGGTTCAACTACACACTGGTTCAACTACACACCGGTTCAACTACACACTGGGTTCAACTACAGGTGAACTCTTGCAGTGGTTTCTTTTTTTTTCAACTTGTAGTTAAACTTAAGGTCACCGTGACATTGTCACGACACCGGTGGGAGATATAGGCCAGTGTTTGTTTTGAAATATTTCGTGTTTATCATACACCTTGTTCGAACCTCTTACACGGAGCTCGCCTGTGCACATAACTAATTTATAGCACGCAGCTACTTAATACGCATAGCTAATGCCTGTGCATAATCTGCATTAAATGACCTATATATTCGGATAATTTCTCAGCCCGAGTAGGGGCCCCAGGCTAAAACTCTGATCGCGGTCTTGATGCCCCCCCTATGATAATCATTACATCCGTATAAACTCTTAATCCCTTTTTTATTTATTTATCTCCATAAATACTTATTAATTATTGATCTAGGATGCACACCTTATGGTTTTAAATGAACGTCTAATGCCGTTATATTTGTCAGAAATTATTTTTGTCGGCGTGTGTGTGTGTGTATGGGGGGGGGTGAAATGAGAAAGGCCCAAGGGCCTATAGCGGTGGACTATTTTGCTTATGACTAATGACGGCTCTAAAAATAACTACACCACATACACATACCAAACTGAAACATGCCCGGTTCAATGGCCTGATGTTACGAGTCACTTAATTATTTTTTTTTTCAAATCAATGGGTTCACATCATTTGAAAACAGTTATGAGACATTCCTTACACATATTCACATAAATAGTATCACTTCTTGTATAAATTGAAGGTTTGTATTTCCTCACTAATGAGTCGAGGCCCCCCCCCCACTGTGAGAACCATTGCTCTACACTGGTACAACACTGGTACAACACTGGTGTAATGCTATCGAACAAATAACAGTTGTAAAAGTTTCATGTGAACGAGCCCGACTTATATAGTAAGTCAATACTATACCGTTGTTTTTATTGCCATCTGACATCTGGGTTTAATGTTTATCTTTTTTTAACGAAGGACTCACACACATTTAAAAAAAAAAAAAAACTTTCTTAGTCACAGATTGTAAAATTTAAAAATGAAAAACGAAAATTTCTTTCTTGTTTCACGATTATTGATTTTTTTTTCTGTGTTTCTAGGTCTTTGTGTCGTCAAAGAAGTCAACCACCCACTAAGCCCCTCTATATATACACACACACAAACACACACGCACATACACATACGCGTGCGCGCACCAACACAATGGATCAACTTTACTACACGAGAAATCCTTTCTTCTGAAAAGACAAAGAGGCAATGCACCCGAATTCTCTGTGTACAGAGCAGCTGGCAACCGACGCCACGTAGTTAGATAACGTTATCAATAGTAGTGGGCAAGGGAAGTGGGGGGGGTGGAGTGCTATCCACCCCCCCTCATTCCTTCCCCCCACCCCCACCCCCACCACGCTTCGCCACCCCCATCCCATCCCATGCCACGCCACGCCCTAGCCCCCCCCCCTATCTGGCCGAATCTGAAGCACCCTCCAGCTGACTCCATCAGTACTATTTTTATTTCCCTTAATCGCAGTATATGGAGATGATGATTGGTCGCAACGGCGACCAAACCATCCTTTGGTGGATTTACCTGTGTGTAGGTCATGCAAGAAAAATGGGCACAAGTATCTTACCATGGGAAAGCCATTACCATTGTTTTAATTACCATATAAAAAAAAACTGCACACTCATATCAATGGGCTGTATGTTGCCGGACCAGAGGCGTACCTAGGGTGTGGGGATGGGGTGGGGGTCCTAATTTGAAAGTCCCCCCGGGCCCCAGCTTGAAGTGGGGCCCCACAATTTGTTTTACATTAACTATTAAGTACATTATCTCATGTCTTTATGTCGAATGTCAAAATGCAGGGGCCCCCAAAAGAGGCCAAGCCCGCCCCACGGGCTTCCAAATTCCTAAGTTCGGCACTGTGCCGGACACTGGACATTGTAATTGATACATAACAAGGTTATAACTGGACAGTGGACACCCACTTTTATTTTTCAGTGGACAAACGTTTGTTTTGTTTTTTAAACATTTTTATTTGACAGATATTTGAGATATTCAACTTTTCTTAACACAAAAAAATTAAATCAACCAAATTTGATTATTTCGTAAGCTAAACGTTTTTTTTTTAAAAAAATAATCGAGAAGACAAACATAGATACATAAAAAAAATAATTCGTTAACATAAAGATGGAAAGGGGGCCGGGGGGGGGGAGAGAGTTAGAGAGAAAGAGAGAGAGAGAGAGAGAGTTTTACTAGACTACGAATTTGTACATTTTCACTCACATTTCACCCTCGATAAGTGACGTCAAATGGACCCCGGGGGGGGGGAGGTCTACAATAGCTATACTGCTGCAGGATACAACATTATCTAATGAATGAGTCTGGGTGTAACGTGGACGTGATACTGCGGGGTGGAGTGGGGGGGGGTGATAACCATTTTAAATGAGTTGGGGGGGGGTATTGATTGAATTTCCCGCCCTTCATCTTTTTATAACCAAGAAGGGAAAAAAAATTCAAATCCGGTAGGGGTAGGGCGGGGTAATGCTCGGATTTTGTATCAAGTCAACTGGAGAATAAATTAATCTACCTCCTCCCTTCACGCTAACTTCCCTCCACCCTATCACTTACTGGCTATTCTTCCTGAGTCTCCCCAACACTCATTCAAACTCTACACACACACACACACACACACATATATATACAACGTATACGCACGAATACAGGCGGCACGCGCAGATCGCGTCTCCCCCACTACCAGCTGTTGTCCGTGGAGTTAACAATATTTTGCGACCATTTATCGATTAGCGTGGAAGTGTTACTGGTGTCAGCGGAGGGGGGGGGGAGACTGTGTGTGTGTGTGTGTGTGTGTGTGTGCCTGAGTGTGTGAGAGAGAAAGTATAGGTGCTGGTGCGTAAGTTTTATGACCCGGTAAGGGTCAAGGCGTGTAACGTATCTACAGCGCTCACGAGCCTACAACAGCACCCCCCCCCCCCGTAAATCAAACTACGTTGTCTAAACACACTTCCTGACAGGCCAAGGTCACTGTAACCCTCATCATTATTTATTTCTTTTGTCTCATAAACAGGCGATAATATTTGATGCCGGTCAACTTTTTTATTTGATTTAGTTTTTTTGTTAAACAAACACATTCCATGAGCTGCGATCATATCTAGAACCGATGGAGTACTAGTAGCAATCAAATCAACTTGTCCAGTTGCAAGTGGACCCCCCCCCCCTTTTTAAACATAAAACTTCGTGGAGGGCCACCCAAAATGGTTTTCACAGTCAAAATTATATCAAAGCGTCACGAAGTACGCTCCTATTGCATGCTGGGAAACTAATTTCTACAGACTTGGTCCGCCGTTATTTAGAGCTAACTTTCAGATATTCAGATACAATATCGTTTACACAACTGTGTCCAGGCCTGCTAACTTTGTTATGTTATATCAAAATTTAGATATTTTACGCCATCTGTAGTCTAAATATTTGAAAAAATGCTATGGAAATGTTATATTATATAAAAAAAATTACCCAGATACCAATTATGATGATTGGCTTATTTTTTAAAATTCAATTTTTGTTCCCCCCCCTCCCCTAATAAAAGTAGGGGTTGTGTCCAGTAGGGGTTTTGTCGGATACCCCACCCCCCCCCCGCCCCAAACACAAATTTCTGGATTGATCGCTTCGACTCTGTTGGATGTATGGTGTGAGGGATTCGAAGTTTTGCCCTCTGGTCTTTATATGTGAATGTATATATATATATATATATATATATATATATATATATATATATATATATATATATATATATATAATACTTATTTCCAGTGTGCGTTAAATCGAAAGTAAAGAATTAATGCAACAGTATTCCAGTTTAAAATACAACCATGAAAAAAATAGGATCTGCCCGAAACCAAAAAAATAACTTAGTCTACCGATCAAGCCTAAGGGGATATAACTCTATGCAAAGGTTTTGCAGGGTACAGCTAGTATATATATATATATATATATATATATATATATATATATATATATATATATATATATATATATATATATATATATATATACATATATATATATATATTTGACTAGAAATATTTTGTCTCGCGACCCTGTATCAACCAATCATTGAACAGTTTAGCTCCTACATCCCCAAACAGTCAATCTGTCACTGTAAGAGCAGCGGTCGGCAACCTGTGGTCAATAAATGAAATTGTTTTACTAGTAAAAAAATGGTTGTCATCATCACATGACATCTACTTTGCATTATGCTATTTAATTTTTGTTTTGTTTTACTATATCAAAACCCGGATTGCAGCACTCACACATCGACATTGTGTTCGGCCATCCCTGGTTTATCCTGATTTTTAATCCCAGCATGAAAAAGTCAAATTATAATTCCAGAAGATAGATACGCGTATATCGAAAATTTCAAAAAACTGTAATACGACGATGAACTCTATAGTTTACATGTGTCGCACACATTTGTTTATTTGTAAACGAATAAAACTTAGAAAACAGAGTAAAATCTTTTAAAACCGAAAAAAAAAAAAAATAAAACCTGCAAATTTTTTTGTTATTACCATAGAACAATTGAAAGAAAAAAGTGTTCACCGGTTGATTAAACCTGGCAATGAAGGGTATGGTAGTTCAGCAACGTTCACAACAAGAGCCAAGACATGGCCATTGCCGGATTTGAACCCAAGTCAGAAGATCAAGCTTGAAAGAAACTTACGAAAAGTTTCATTGCACTTCTATGGGCGTATTAAATTACGCCCAACATTTTATGTGTTACCCTTAACACCTTTATTGGCGTTTTATGAAGGTCCATTGAACTCTCACTTACCAATTCAGTGAATTCAAGTACGTTCTATTGTACGATTCATGTACATTCACATAAAATGTCTATTGTGCAGTACATGTAGATTCAATTGTATCCACAATCCACACACACACTCACACACACTCACAATCACACACACGCACGCACAAACACACACATACACACAAAATTAACTTGAGATACACAATCAGGATCAAAATATGTCTGACGAATGGGCGTTTTAAGGCACAATGTGGTTAGGCCACTATGGCTCTAAACTTACATTTTGGAGGCCATCGAGGAAGATGAAATGTTTCTGAGGCCACGGCCTTATGTTTCATATATATATATATACATATATATATATATATATATATGTGTGTGTGTGTGTATGTGTGTGTGTGTATGTGTGTGTGTGTGTAAGCAGGTTAGACGTACAGTGATAGACCGTTGGCTTTTATTTCCAGCTTAATTGTGTTGGGAAATGAAATGGGGTTACTCGCGGAAGCTAGAGTCACGTGCGGAGAGAATGGAGAGAAAGAAAGTTGGGGGGGGGGGATAATAGCAAGAAACACAACCCAATATTACGATCACATATTTTGCACAGTGGATACGTCTGAATAATGAATAAATATACAATGTAATAGAGAGAAATCTCAATTTGTTAAGAAGTTTTAAATATCACCACCACCACCACCCCCTTTCCGCCACTGGGCCGTCACCCTGTAGGAGTAGGTCACCTTATGTCGCCACGAGCTACTCGTGTTAGTAGCACCAATATAATAATATTAGTTAGATCGTTACAATCCTAGCCACACGATATCCCCTCCCCCCCCCCCCCCGCCGCCCTCATCTCCGGTTAAGTTTCAGACAGATGTTTTCTCTACTCCCATGTAGTATCAAGTCTACATCATCAACACTCGGAATTTTCGCAAATCAATGTGGATTTAAACAAATAATTAAAAAAAAACTTTTTTGGTATTAATAACAAAAACAGTCAATCAGTCATGAACAAAAAAAAAAATAGGGTGTTAAAAATGAAATCGTATTTGGTGTTCATGTTTATTGCGTTAGACCAGAGGTCTTACTTGATATATACCACCTTGACCTACTAGCAGTGGTGTCGAGAGCCAACACGGGGCCCCAGGGCAGGACATCATTGCGGGCCCCTTAATAAAAAATAAGTCGTAAAAAATTGACATGGTCGGGGCGGTAGGGCCCCCTTACAGATGCGGGCCCCCTGGCAATGATCCCCCTCCCCTGCCCCCCCCTCTCGGCGTGCTTGCCTACTAGCTTGACCTTCTTCGGACTGAATGACTGCTGCATGCTACTGAAATCTAAATAGTTATTATTTTGTCTGTTTGTGTGTCTACATCTACTGTTCATCCAGTTATGTAAATGAACCAATAAGGATCGGGCGTAGTCCGCCCATCGCTCCATGGCCCAGGGGGGGGGGGTTCAAGGAGGCCCATTAAGCCCGTGCGTTGAAATTTCCTATCGAGAGATTCAACTTGTAATATATATGTATACATAGGAACACACGCGCCCTCCTTGCATCTAAGGCACGCTACTACTAGAGACGTTTCTTTTGTTTATCTGCAAAACAAAAAATGACCCTCCCACTCATTCTGTAAAGATTAACCTAAACACGCCCCCATCCGGCGTATACACACACACACACACATAACAATATTTCCCTAGCCTATATATATCTACATACACAAATAAGTATAACAATAGTTGCACACACACACACACACATAACAATATTTCCCTAGCCTATATATATCTACATACACAAATAAGTATAAGAATACTTGCACACACACACATAACATTATTTCCCCAGCCTATACATATATATATATATATATATATATATATATATATATATACACAGCAAACTTCCCCAGTCCTCAGATCTTTCATATAACTTTTGAATCTAACGAATCACATGACCTAATGATGATAGACATCGATTCCCCACGACGCCTGATAAACTAGGTCACTGACCCAGTGCCGGGAGAGTGGGTCACGGTAGTTGGTCTCCCACGAACTGTCTCTTGCTGTTTAGGTCGGTGAGTCACAAGCTTGAGATAGAGAGTTGGGGGAAGGGGAAGGTATTGGGAGGGTCGGAGGAGCAGATACGAGCTTTGATCTGACATTTTTACTTGTTGGTAGCGAATGAGGGGGGGGGGGGAGGGGTAAATTTTGGCTGTCAAATTTTTGGCGGTAAACCCTGAAGTGGTTGAGAAAATAAAGGGAGATAATAAAAAAGAAAAACGAATAGGGGAGGGTGGGGTGACATTTAAGAGGGGGGGGGTCACACTGTTTGAGAAATCAAATACAAAAAGTTTGGAACGAGGCGAATCGCAAATTATTTATGTCCCCCAAAAACCATTGTAACGCCGTACGTCATTTTGAGAAAATCCGATCTCGTGCCACGTTATGAAAAGGAAAGATAAGCAACATAAATATAATTAATAGTTACATCTGTTTTGTTTGGAATATAATGTAAATTTAGAAAGACAGTTGTGTACTTTTTGCTTAAATTATCTTGGGATAATTCTCGAAATACTGACCAATCTTTAGGGAATTTCCATTTAGCTTATTAAGTGCACGCGGATCTGCAGTTTACAACTCATTACACCTCATTACATCTCATAACATCTTATTACATCGTATTACATCTTATTACATTTAATTACGGTGCACTCATTACATCTCATAACATCTTATTACATCTTCTAACATCTTTTTTACATCTCATAACATCTTATTACATCGTATTACATTTTATTACGGCGCAATATAACTCAATACATCTCATTACATCTTATTACATCTTATTACATCTCAATACATCTCATAACATCTTATTACATCGTATTACATTTTATTACGGCGCAATATAACTCAATACTTCTCATTACATCTTATTACATCTCAATATTATTGGATTTGATATCAAACGTCATTATGGCACCAAGATGAATTCAACAAGGCCCGTTGGCAGTTGGGGCTTTAGGTGGTCGACCACTTTTCATTGATTCCTTACATACGGTCTTGAAAAACTTGCTCGTGATATGATATCTGATATTTTTTTTTTTGATTTACCGACGCCCTCCCCCCCTCCCATTTATATATTCCTTGTTTTAATCAGGACTCTTATACCATTGCGAGCTGTATGAGTGTATATATGCCAAAATCTGCCAAGTCAGCCCTTGAAGCCATGTAGGTATGTTTACAGAGGTAGATTCACCTCGACAGACATGAAGCACGGGCCTGCTGTTGTTGCAGGTGACAGGAAGGTAGTCTGGCAGGTTTTTGTTGTTGTTGTTGTAACGATGAAGTGGAGCGGACAGGCAGGAAGTTTCACGTTAAGATATGGATGAGTATAGAGCATGGATCTCATAAGTTAAGTCAAAACATGGGCAGGTAGGTGAGGGGGGTCAAATTTTCGAAACCAAAATGTCGCGTGCCAGGTAGCTTTTTAAAATATGAGGTAAATGATCACATGGCTCAGTTGACGACTGTGTGATTGACAGGTTGATTGTATGCACAATTTACTGATGAAGTTGACGGTTTGGTTTATTTGTTTTGTTTGAAGTGAATACCAGTTAGTTTATATTCCTGTGGTGATTGTATTTTTATTATCTAATCCAATTCTATCTAATATACAGGACTAAAGACATGTAAACAAACACTATACATCTGTAAGTCTGTCTGTAAATAAATCTATCTAGGCTATATATCTATATATATACACACACACACATTTCAATAAATCAGTCGATCTATTCGTCTTTCTATATTTTTCGTCTCTTTGTTTTCTCCTCTCTAAAAAAAATTGGTCAGATTTACAATTATAAAATAAAAGGCGTGTGAAAGACGTATCTACTAAGTTCTATTTGTCACTAAAAATGTTTTCAGTGTTACCCACCTCTTCTACAAAACTATATATAAAAACAACAACAAATGTTGGATCTAACGAGTCAGGTGAGTTATAAATCAGAGACATCGATCCAAAACATCAGATTGATCTGTTCAGATTTTTGTTTTAGCTTCACCGTCAGACTGATATATACGTGGGGGTAGTGGAATGGAAAGGGAGGGGGTGTTACGCTTTATTTTTTTTCAATTAATGGTGATCAATATTTAACACGAAACAGTGGTGACCTTAGTAAATAGTTATTGACGGTTGATTGTTAGATCAAGAGATCAAAATCTCATCCTTAATAGGGATTATATCTCATCCTTACAACTTATAACAACTTATAACCTTACAAGGGACAACACCGGCTATGTATGTTGTATCAATGATGAGTGGCGGTGATGAACGTGATGGGTGACCTCAGCGAGACCCCAGTTACCTTGTGACTTTCCGTGGCGCCGTCTTGGGCAATGCAGCCAGGGCCGTCTCAGTGTATGGGCTCGTCCGGGTGATGGTCAAAGAGAACCCATGCTAATGAATGATGCATTGTGTGTGTGTGTGTGTGTGTTATTTACTGGTTGTCGTAGAAGCCCTACCAAACCAGTTATCTCGGCCCTGATTGCAGCCTTGAATGTGGATGGAGATATAGAAAATGTCATAGACAGCCCCGTTGGTGGTTGATTTCAATCAAGGGTCATAGACTCTCTATTTCAGGAGAAATAAACATTCACCTCACACTCATTAGTTGTGGTGCGTGTATTAGACTACAAGATGTAGTGCAAGTCCCAGTTCTGAACCCAATGAAATGCGCTATACTTCTTTAGGGAATATTTTACCCATACAGTTCCTTGAAGGTACGTACACCATTTAATCAGATCTTAAAATTTCTTATTTAAAACCAAATGGAACTCACTGGAAGGATTTTTAGGAGAGGTTAATTATTTAAAAAAAAAAGTACGAATTCAATTATAATCTTTGTAATATGTACTACCCGCTGTATAACCAACAGTGTAACCTACAGTACAACCTACTGTACAACCTAGTGTACAACCTACTTTACAACCGACTGTACAACCTAGTGTACAACCTACTGTACAACCTACTTTACAACGTACTATACAACCTACTGTATAACCTGTATAATCAATTATTCATAGCTGTAGGATTATCCCTTTATGATCTGCTTCCTAAACTGTTTGCTGTCCCCGCTGTCAGATACGCAACACTGATTTTTCCCCGACAAATGTAAACAAACTTAACTTGCATCCAGCCGGAAAGGGGGGGGGGGAGAGGAAGAGAGAATCTACCACTTGCGTGTGGTTAGTTGAACAAGGTAAAGGTCACCGTTAAAGTACTACGTGCAGTTAATTTGCATGTCCACTGGGCCGCTCTTTAGAGTCCCCTTCAAGTATTAATTTTCAAATTAAGATACTTTTAGGGCCCCGTCTAAGCTTCCCTCCCCAAAATCTCTGTAAATCTATGCATAGGGCCCACTTAAATACTACATTAGAACAGCTTTGCGTGTCCTTAAAAGATCGGCATTGACATCAATAAACGTCTGTGTTATAACCAATAAATCCATCAGTGATAAATCAACTCGGCCTTTGGGAATCAAGATTTACGGTTCTAAATTATTAACAGGAACCACAAAAACAATCATTACTGAACAGCGATACAACGGACATATTTATACATATTTTATTTTTTGAATTGTCTTTTGTCTACCAATGAAATGACATGAATGGCTTCTTATCATATTATATATAATGCACCCTAATTCAAGGCCTCAACTATTATTGCTGGTGGCAGTTGTCTCTCTTGGCATAGCTTTGTTGATATTTAATAAATATCATGTCAATCGTTTGATTCCACGTATTGGCAATAGATCTTGGGGGCATTCATGTAAAAACATC
Organism: Bulinus truncatus; assembly: GCA_021962125.1. Lineage (NCBI taxonomy): Eukaryota > Metazoa > Mollusca > Gastropoda > Planorbidae > Bulinus > Bulinus truncatus. The sequence goes on along the minus strand of JAGDYQ010000082.1, from coordinate 4,386,146 downwards.
AGGGGGCTCCAACACAGTGGTTTGATGGGGCCCCCAAACACATTGATTTGACTTGTAGATCCAGCACAGTGGTTTGACTGTAATGCTGATATCTTGGTGAGCTCTTTTGTATTTCGTTTAGCACTGGACAGTCATTTGTTGCTCAAAATTTCGAAATTAAATTTTTTAAAGATGAGATTCGAATCCTAAATGAAACCTGTAAAAATAACTATGACACGTATCCTACGCCATTCTCCACGATAACCACAGAGGCAAAAGATAACAGTTGTCTCTTGAACTTATAACATTCTCCACACCTATTTGGCTCACAACCTCAACGCCACAGCCAATGACATGGACAGACTGAACTTATACTGGCAAACGTGTAACTGTTGATAAGACTGCAATGTAAGCAGTTCTTATAGCTGTGTGATCTACAGAGATAAAAAAACAAATACACATATCATGTATGTAGAATGCACGGGTCATCGTCATACGTTTCATTCAGACTGTGTGCTTGTGATGTCGTCATCAAAACATGTATACACATTTTTTACATTCCTTGAAGGATTAAGTAACGATTGGTGGCCTAGATAAAGACGTCTATAAATAAACATCTCCACGGTTCACATCTTTATAAGAATATATCCCTCTTTCTGCCTCTCTGCCCCACATCTGGTAATCTAACTCTCGGTCAGACCCTAACATTGTGATGTGTGGCGAAATATTATGAATAAAAAAATGCACACATTTAGCATTTAGTCAGCACAATTTGGTTTGAGTTCATTTAAGGACACATCGTGTCATCAGTGTCGTCGCTTACGTTGTGTTCTCTATGACAAAATGTTTCGGGGGGGGGGGGTGTCTTCTAAAACAATTATTTCCGGGGCGTCGGGGGCGTCCCTAAAATCACGGTAACCATCCGGAGTCGTGCCCCCCCCCCACTCAAACGATGCCACCACGTGTTATAATAAAAGAGGTTTACATAAAAAAATACCTTGGGAATCATATTTTAAAGAAAGACACATACATTACAAGCACACACAAGCGCACGCACGCGCGAACCCACAGACATAAACACACACACACACCTCTCTTCCTTTTCCCCACGAACACATGTTTTGCCAATCATTAATTCAGAGGAATACATTTTACTATTACCCACAATATTAGATTCGGCCAATAGAAAGTCGTGACTGTGTAATAACCAATAAATCCATCAGTAATAAATCAAGTCACAGTGGAGGGCTATTACGACCACACAAGAACACAGTTAATCATTCCATATCCTGTTTCATTACTTTCAATTGTTGATCATTAACATTTTTTTTGGGCTATCAATAACTAATAGTATTTATTGACGTCATCAATCCTTCTGATGCGTTCACATTGAAAGTTTTATGATTTCAATTCTATTTATAGATATTGTCTTTAGCCTCACTTGAAGATATTGATATTTTTTTTTGTTTGGGTAATTCCTTTGGACATGACACAGACACACTCTCGCATAAACGAACACACATACAGTAAGGAAACGATAATATCTCGCACACACACATATATTACACAGTAAAACAAAACCAATGATCTCATCATGAACAGTTCATTGTCCAATCGAATTCTTCGTTACTGAAGTAGCTCATCTGTTGATTGTATACGATTGACTTGTGCTTACGCATTGAACATAAATAGGTCCAAATGACATTCTTTCTGTAGCTCACTTTCTACACAAATAAATATGATAACTTAAGTAATGGTACATACAATAAAGAAAGTTATTACATACAAGTATGTAACCAACTCATTTCAAAGGTGTGATGGTAATTCAAAAGCATGTGACTGTTTCTTGATGGCAACACTACACAAATGTTGAATACACAATTTATAAGGACGACACATCTCTGGACACCGTACTTGTCACACGATTGGACACAATACTTCTACCTCATCTACTGAACACAATACTTCTGCATTATCTACTGAACACAATACTTTTGACTCATCGATTAAACACAATTCTTTTGTCACATCGATTGAACACAAGACTTTTGTCACATCGATTGAACACAAACAATACTTCTGACTTATCCATCGTACATTGAAAGAGTGATGCTAGATCTGTTTTCTAAACACACACTAATATCAGTAACAAACAGTAAAACTTAGAAAAACAAGATGTTTAAAAACTATGCAACATTACTTGACTGACGATGTCTGTAGGGTTGAAATCTCAACCAGTGTTGCATAGAGCTGAGGTTTAATTCTCGAGGGGGATGGGGCAGTCTTTTTCAGTATGAATCATCCATGATAAGTTTAATTAAATTCAAGGATTAATTTGGGAATGATTATTAATGTTATTGGTCCTCTAGTTATTGGGTAGAATCGACCCCAAAAAAAAAACGTGTATGTCTTTGATCTGTGTGTGGACTTGCTATAGAGTTAATTAGTTTCTCATGTAAATAATAAAATGTCATAAAACCCATCATACTTGACTAAGGATGTATCAGAAGCTTATTCACGGGCAATAATAATGAACATTAAACTAGTTCATAATGTATTGTCAGTTGAACATATTCAATGGTGACTTGTGAATCACACAAAAAAGCTGAGTGCAGCAATCATGCATTTAGACATTGAAGACAGGCAGAGCTAGGTCGCTTGTTATTATCACTGACACTATTTGGCTCTGTTGACACCAAACATATTCCTCGGGCTCCTACCTATTGGGTACAGTCATCTGTTATAAAATGACTTAGCAATTGGTAGGTGGTTGTGATCAGAGTGGTCTTAGTTGGTGGAGATTGTCATAGGCGGGAGGCTATCTGGCGGCAGCCCTGTTGACACACAGTTGCCTTAAACCAGACGTATTAGTAGGACCGTCTCACGGGTGTACGAGGGAACCACCAGAGTGTACGAGGGAACCATCAGAATGTACGAGGGAACCATCAGGGTGTACGAGGGAACATCAGGGTGTACGAGGGAACCATCATAGTGTACGAGGGAACCATCAGAGTGTACGAGAGAACCACTAGTGTGTACGAGAGAACCACCAGTGTGTACGACAGAGCCATCAAAGCGATTCACCAACAACTCTCACAATTACGTTTTACGGAGGGGGAAATAACAATACCCACTGTAACGTTATTAAAAAAATCTTGCTATGAAATACTTCTTAAGTAGAATGATCCATTGTATGCAACTAATGTTATATAAGAATAGATCAGCGAATAACTTTTGAACTTTGATATTTCTGTACCTCAAAAAAAAAATAATTACCTTCTTGAGTGCATTTCAGTACAACACACTAATGTTTTATTTCATTTCAGTACAACACACTTATGTTTTATTTCATTTCAGTACAACACACTAATGTTTTATTTCATTTTAGTACAACACACTTATGTTTTATTTCATTTTAGTACAACACACTAATGTTTTATTTCATTTTAGTACAACACACTAATGTTTTATTTCATTTTAGTACAACACACTAATGTTTTATTTCATTTTAGTACAACACACTAATGTTTTATTTAATTTTAGTACAACACACTAATGTTTTATTTCATTTCAGTACAACACACTAATGTTTTATTTCATTTTAGTACAACACACTAATGTTTTATTTCATTTTAGTACAACACACTAATGTTTTATTTCATTTTAGTACAACACACTAATGTTTTATTTCATTTTAGTACAACACACTAATGTTTTATTTCATTTTAGTACAACACACTAATGTTTTATTTCATTTTAGTACAACACACTAATGTTTTATTTCATTTCAGTACAACACACTAATGTTTTATTTCATTTTAGTACAACACACTAATGTTTTATTTCATTTCAGTACAACACACTAATGTTTTATTTCATTTCAGTACAACACACTAATGTTTTATTTCATTTCAGTACAACACACTAATGTTTTATTTCATTTTAGTACAACACACTAATGTTTTATTTAATTTTAGTACAACACACTAATGTTTTATTTCATTTCAGTACAACACACTAATGTTTTATTTCATTTCAGTACAACACACTAATGTTTTATTTCATTTCAGTACAACACACTAATGTTTTATTTCATTTTAGTACAACACACTAATGTTTTATTTCATTTTAGTACAACACACTAATGTTTTATTTCATTTAGTACAACACACTAATGTTTTATTTCATTTTAGTACAACACACTAATGTTTTATTTCATTTTAGTACAACACACTAATGTTTTATTTCATTTTAGTACAACACACTAATGTTTTATTTCATTTTAGTACAACACACTAATGTTTTATTTCATTTCAGTACAACACACTAATGTTTTATTTCATTTCAGTACAACACATTAATGTTTTATTTCATTTCAGTACAACACACTAATGTTTTATTTCATTTCAGTACAATACACTAATGTTTTATTTCATTTTAGTACAACACACTTATGTTTTATTTCATTTTAGTACAACACACTAATGTTTTATTTCATTTTAGTACAACACACTAATGTTTTATTTCATTTCAGTACAACACACTAATGTTTTATTTCATTTCAGTACAACACACTTATGTTTTATTTCATTTTAGTACAACACACTTATGTTTTATTTCATTTTAGTACAACACACTTATGTTTTATTTCATTTTAGTACAACACACTTATGTTTTATTTCATTTCAGTACAACACACTTATGTTTTATTTCATTTTAGTACAACACACTTATGTTTTATTTCATTTCAGTACAACACACTAATGTTTTATTTCATTTTAGTACAACACACTAATGTTTTATTTCATTTCAGTACAACAAACTAATGTTTTATTGCACTTCAGTACAACCCACTAATGTTTTATTTCATTTTAGTACAACACACTAATGTTTTATTTCATTTTAGTACAACACACTAATGTTTTATTTCATTTTAGTACAACACACTAATGTTTTATTTCATTTCAGTACAACACACTAATGTTTTATTTCATTTCAGTACAACACACTTATGTTTTATTTCATTTCAGTACAACACACTAATGTTTTATTTCATTTTAGTACAACACACTTATGTTTTATTTCATTTTAGTACAACACACTTATGTTTTATTTCATTTTAGTACAACACACTTATGTTTTATTTCATTTTAGTACAACACACTTATGTTTTATTTCATTTCAGTACAACACACTTATGTTTTATTTCATTTTAGTACAACACACTAATGTTTTATTTCATTTCAGTACAACACACTTATGTTTTATTTCATTTTAGTACAACACACTAATGTTTTATTTCATTTCAGTACAACACACTAATGTTTTATTTCATTTCAGTACAACACACTAATGTTTTATTTCATTTCAGTACAACACACTAATGTTTTATTTCATTTTAGTACAACACACTAATGTTTTATTTAATTTTAGTACAACACACTAATGTTTTATTTCATTTCAGTACAACACACTAATGTTTTATTTCATTTCAGTACAACACACTAATGTTTTATTTCATTTCAGTACAACACACTAATGTTTTATTTCATTTTAGTACAACACACTAATGTTTTATTTCATTTTAGTACAACACACTAATGTTTTATTTCATTTTAGTACAACACACTAATGTTTTATTTCATTTTAGTACAACACACTAATGTTTTATTTCATTTTAGTACAACACACTAATGTTTTATTTCATTTTAGTACAACACACTAATGTTTTATTTCATTTTAGTACAACACACTAATGTTTTATTTCATTTCAGTACAACACACTAATGTTTTATTTCATTTCAGTACAACACATTAATGTTTTATTTCATTTCTGTACAACACACTAATGTTTTATTTCATTTCAGTACAATACACTAATGTTTTATTTCATTTTAGTACAACACACTTATGTTTTATTTCATTTTAGTACAACACACTAATGTTTTATTTCATTTTAGTACAACACACTAATGTTTTATTTCATTTCAGTACAACACACTAATGTTTTATTTCATTTCAGTACAACACACTTATGTTTTATTTCATTTTAGTACAACACACTTATGTTTTATTTCATTTTAGTACAACACACTTATGTTTTATTTCATTTTAGTACAACACACTTATGTTTTATTTCAGTTCAGTACAACACACTTATGTTTTATTTCATTTTAGTACAACACACTTATGTTTTATTTCATTTCAGTACAACACACTAATGTTTTATTTCATTTTAGTACAACACACTAATGTTTTATTTCATTTCAGTACAACAAACTAATGTTTTATTTCATTTCAGTACAACACACTAATGTTTTATTTCATTTTAGTACAACACACTAATGTTTTATTTCATTTTAGTACAACACACTAATGTTTTATTTCATTTTAGTACAACACACTAATGTTTTATTTCATTTCAGTACAACACACTAATGTTTTATTTCATTTCAGTACAACACACTTATGTTTTATTTCATTTCAGTACAACACACTAATGTTTTATTTCATTTTAGTACAACACACTAATGTTTTATTTCATTTCAGTACAACACACTAATGTTTTATTTCATTTTAGTACAACACACTAATGTTTTATTTCATTTTAGTACAACACACTAATGTTTTATTTCATTTTAGTACAACACACTAATGTTTTATTTCATTTTAGTACAACACACTAATGTTTTATTTCATTTCAGTACAACACACTAATGTTTTATTTCATTTCAGTACAACACATTAATGTTTTATTTCATTTCAGTACAACACACTAATGTTTTATTTCATTTCAGTACAATACACTAATGTTTTATTTCATTTTAGTACAACACACTTATGTTTTATTTCATTTTAGTACAACACACTAATGTTTTATTTCATTTTAGTACAACACACTAATGTTTTATTTCATTTCAGTACAACACACTAATGTTTTATTTCATTTCAGTACAACACACTTATGTTTTATTTCATTTTAGTACAACACACTTATGTTTTATTTCATTTTAGTACAACACACTTATGTTTTATTTCATTTTAGTACAACACACTTATGTTTTATTTCATTTCAGTACAACACACTTATGTTTTATTTCATTTTAGTACAACACACTTATGTTTTATTTCATTTCAGTACAACACACTAATGTTTTATTTCATTTTAGTACAACACACTAATGTTTTATTTCATTTCAGTACAACAAACTAATGTTTTATTTCATTTCAGTACAACACACTAATGTTTTATTTCATTTTAGTACAACACACTAATGTTTTATTTCATTTTAGTACAACACACTAATGTTTTATTTCATTTTAGTACAACACACTAATGTTTTATTTCATTTCAGTACAACACACTAATGTTTTATTTCATTTCAGTACAACACACTAATGTTTTATTTCATTTTAGTACAACACACTAATGTTTTATTTCATTTCAGTACAACACACTAATGTTTTATTTCATTTCAGTACAACACACTTATGTTTTATTTCATTTCAGTACAACACACTAATGTTTTATTTCATTTTAGTACAACACACTTATGTTTTATTTCATTTTAGTACAACACACTTATGTTTTATTTCATTTTAGTACAACACACTTATGTTTTATTTCATTTTAGTACAACACACTTATGTTTTATTTCATTTCAGTACAACACACTTATGTTTTATTTCATTTTAGTACAACACACTAATGTTTTATTTCATTTCAGTACAACACACTTATGTTTTATTTCATTTTAGTACAACACACTAATGTTTTATTTCATTTCAGTACAACACACTAATGTTTTATTTCATTTCAGTACAACACACTTATGTTTTATTTCATTTCAGTACAACACACTAATGTTTTATTTCATTTTAGTACAACACACTTATGTTTTATTTCATTTTAGTACAACACACTTATGTTTTATTTCATTTTAGTACAACACACTTATGTTTTATTTCATTTTAGTACAACACACTTATGTTTTATTTCATTTCAGTACAACACACTTATGTTTTATTTCATTTTAGTACAACACACTAATGTTTTATTTCATTTCAGTACAACACACTTATGTTTTATTTCATTTTAGTACAACACACTAATGTTTTATTTCATTTCAGTACAACACACTAATGTTTTATTTCATTTCAGTACAACACACTAATGTTTTATTTCATTTCAGTACAACACACTAATGTTTTATTTAATTTTAGTACAACACACTAATGTTTTATTTAATTTTAGTACAACACACTAATGTTTTATTTCATTTCAGTACAACACACTAATGTTTTATTTCATTTCAGTACAACACACTAATGTTTTATTTCATTTCAGTACAACACACTAATGTTTTATTTCATTTTAGTACAACACACTAATGTTTTATTTCATTTTAGTACAACACACTAATGTTTTATTTCATTTTAGTACAACACACTAATGTTTTATTTCATTTTTAATACAACACACTAATGTTTTATTTCATTTTAGTACAACACACTAATGTTTTATTTCATTTTAGTACAACACACTAATGTTTTATTTCATTTTAGTACAACACACTAATGTTTTATTTCATTTCAGTACAACACACTAATGTTTTATTTCATTTCAGTACAACACATTAATGTTTTATTTCATTTCAGTACAACACACTAATGTTTTATTTCATTTCAGTACAATACACTAATGTTTTATTTCATTTTAGTACAACACACTTATGTTTTATTTCATTTTAGTACAACACACTAATGTTTTATTTCATTTTAGTACAACACACTAATGTTTTATTTCATTTCAGTACAACACACTAATGTTTTATTTCATTTCAGTACAACACACTTATGTTTTATTTCATTTTAGTACAACACACTTATGTTTTATTTCATTTTAGTACAACACACTTATGTTTTATTTCATTTTAGTACAACACACTTATGTTTTATTTCATTTCAGTACAACACACTTATGTTTTATTTCATTTTAGTACAACACACTTATGTTTTATTTCATTTCAGTACAACACACTAATGTTTTATTTCATTTTAGTACAACACACTAATGTTTTATTTCATTTCAGTACAACAAACTAATGTTTTATTTCATTTCAGTACAACACACTAATGTTTTATTTCATTTTAGTACAACACACTAATGTTTTATTTCATTTTTAGTACAACACACTAATGTTTTATTTCATTTTAGTACAACACACTAATGTTTTATTTCATTTCAGTACAACACACTAATGTTTTATTTCATTTCAGTACAACACACTTATGTTTTATTTCATTTCAGTACAACACACTAATGTTTTATTTCATTTTAGTACAACACACTAATGTTTTATTTCATTTCAGTACAACACACTAATGTTTTATTTCATTTTAGTACAACACACTAATGTTTTATTTCATTTTAGTACAACACACTAATGTTTTTATTTCATTTTAGTACAACACACTAATGTTTTATTTCATTTTTAGTACAACACACTAATGTTTTATTTCATTTCAGTACAACACACTTAATGTTTTATTTCATTTCAGTACAACACATTAATGTTTTATTTCATTTCAGTACAACACACTAATGTTTTATTTCATTTCAGTACAATACACTAATGTTTTATTTCATTTTAGTACAACATAACTTATGTTTTATTTCATTTTAGTACAACACACTAATGTTTTATTTCATTTTTAGTACAACACATTAATGTTTTATTTCATTTCAGTACAACACACTAATGTTTTATTTCATTTCAGTACAACACACTTATGTTTTATTTCATTTTTAGTACAACACACTTATGTTTTATTTCATTTTAGTACAACACACTTATGTTTTATTTCATTTTAGTACAACACACTTATGTTTTATTTCATTTCAGTACAACACACTTATGTTTTATTTCATTTTAGTACAACACACTTATGTTTTATTTCATTTCAGTACAACACACTAATGTTTTATTTCATTTTAGTACAACACACTAATGTTTTTATTTCATTTCAGTACAACAAACTAATGTTTTATTTCATTTCAGTACAACACACTAATGTTTTATTTCATTTTTAGTACAACACACTAATGTTTTATTTCATTTTAGTACAACACACTAATGTTTTATTTCATTTTAGTACAACACACTAATGTTTTATTTCATTTCAGTACAACACACTAATGTTTTATTTCATTTCAGTACAACACACTTATGTTTTATTTCATTTCAGTACAACACACTAATGTTTTATTTCATTTTAGTACAACTTACACTTATGTTTTATTTCATTTTAGTACAACACACTTATGTTTTATTTCATTTTAGTACAACACACTTATGTTTTATTTCATTTTAGTACAACACACTTATGTTTTATTTCATTTCAGTACAACACACTTATGTTTTATTTCATTTTAGTACAACACACTTATGTTTTATTTCATTTCAGTACAACACACTAATGTTTTATTTCATTTTAGTACAACACACTAATGTTTTATTTCATTTCAGTACAACAAACTAATGTTTTATTTCATTTCAGTACAACACACTAATGTTTTATTTCATTTTAGTACAACACACTTATGTTTTATTTCATTTTAGTACAACACACTTATGTTTTATTTCATTTCAGTACAACACACTTATGTTTTATTTCATTTTAGTACAACACACTTATGTTTTATTTCATTTCAGTACAACACACTAATGTTTTATTTCATTTTAGTACAACACACTAATGTTTTATTTCATTTCAGTACAACAAACTAATGTTTTATTTCATTTCAGTACAACACACTAATGTTTTATTTCATTTTAGTACAACACACTTATGTTTTATTTCATTTTAGTACAACACACTTATGTTTTATTTCATTTCAGTACAACACACTTATGTTTTATTTCATTTTAGTACAACACACTTATGTTTTATTTCATTTCAGTACAACACACTAATGTTTTATTTCATTTTAGTACAACACACTTATGTTTTATTTCATTTTAGTACAACACACTAATGTTTTATTTCATTTCAGTAAAACAAACTAATGTTTTATTTCATTTCAGTACGACACACTAATGTTTTATTTCATGAATAGAAACTTCTCATTTTCTGTAACAAAGACATGTTTCAGTGGATTATGTCCAATCGGACACAGTGGACGTATTTCCTGAGTTTTTGCTTTATGTCACTAGCTGATCGATGTCAGCTGATTGAATTAATCCCTGGACATTTGCTTGGAAGAGATGTCCAGAGCAAACGATAAGACCAGAGGTCAAACTGTTTATACCGCACAGACAGCTACAGACGTCGTTTGTAACATTGTGAATTATTGTAGGCCGCCGGCATAAAGAGCATAAAGAGCATAAAGCCACACATGGGCTGTTATTTGAAGTTATTGCAAGACGCAGGGACATCCTGGCGCGTAAAAACAACAGACGATAATCAGTAAGGAAAAGCGCTGTAACTACTAAAGTTTTCGAGAATATGGGAAGCCAGTTAAGCCGATTTCACGCCAAGTGCAACAGTTTTTTTTTTACTTCTTTTTACTATACTTTTGAACTGCTACACATTCAATAACTTC
>JAGDYQ010000082.1:4353009-4374062 GCA_021962125.1 Bulinus truncatus | reverse complement strand
ATTTCCATCAGAGAAATCTGTTCAAATGCCTCATTTCTATTTCCATCAGAGAGAAATTCTATTCAAATGCCGCAATGCCTCATTTCTAAAGATCAAGTAGACAACCAGGATCTCCCTACAGGCCGATAAATAAATCACGTTTCAGAGGTTCATCAATGTTTAGTTGAAAACACACACACATACAGACAAATGTCATAGCAATAATTCACTAGTCTATCCACAGAAGTCCCCACACTCTGTTTCACCTCCTCTCACCCCACCCCCCCACGACTCTTAAAAGTCCTGCTACGCTCAATGACAAGATGAAAAGTTAAAGTACACAATAAGGATGGTCATGTTATGTCACTATCTACAGTCACGAATAATGCAATAACACCTAGTTACTTTTACAGAATTGGCTGTCGAAGTAAACTTTAATAGTACAGCTTATTTAAGCTCTCGTTTTTATTCTTGCTATTTATTTTCTTTACAAAATGGTTTTGCGAACCAGACACGTTTCTTTAATGGGTGGGAAGTTATGAAACCGTAAAGTGTGAGAGCCACTGATTTTAAGATGGAGAAGTGTAGAAACTTCTTTTTCTACTAGACAGATGAACATAACTGATAAGTAAACATCTACTGAAAAATATACCTATCGAACTTTATTCGATTAGAGACATAAAAAGACTATCATCCTAGTCAATAATACATACATATGTTGCTATGGTTACGGTGGTTTATTTTAAATAGACAGTTTTTAGTTATATGATTCTGTAGCTGTTAAATGTAGTATCATATTTGTACATATCGATATGATTCTGTAGTTGTTGAATACAGTGTCATACTTTTACATATCGATATAATTCTGTAGTTGTTGAATATAGTGTCATACTTGTACATATCGATATGATTCTGCAGTAGTTGTTGAATATTAGTCATGCTGCCATGTACATATCGATATGATTCTGTAGTTGTTGAATATAGTGTCATACTTGTACATATCGATATGCATGATTCTGTTGTTTGTTGAATATAGTGTCATACCTTTGCATATCAAACTTTCTCCATTGTTTGTTTAATTCAAATGCTACTAGGTTATCATTTACTGACATAGGGAATAAATTCGCATTGTTTCACCATGACAACAGTGTATATAGGCTTATCTATGTCTTGTATATCAGACTAGTGTATATTTGTGTTTTGTGTTATTATATAAATTCTACTTGTAAGCAGATATTGTTCTTTGTTGAGAGCTTTTTGTTTTATTTTTTTTTCCATGATTCTATCTTGACCGTGATGAATGGTTGACATTTCAAGCCTATATTTGATCGATACATGTTCGTGTGTCTGAGCTACTGTGTTGCTTCATTGTCATAAATAAACTTCGTCTTAATGAACTTTTAAAAATCATTCATAAGTTATCAGTTTTTCATTCTGCCAGTGAAGCGGTGATACTAGGGCAGTAAATGAATGGGAAGGAGGGGGGGGGGGGTAAAGAGTAAAGAAATTTAAAGGAAACTTAAAACATATTAATTCTTTCAGGCTTAATAAAAAAAATTAATTAAGTTTTAAAAATGTACATGGCCGTGAGTGGCTTCAGGGTTCTCGACCTGCTCACTGTTCCCTTTAAGCTATGAGCGTGTGCGCACGCACAATACTCATCGAGCGAGCGAGCGCTATACAAAGATGAGCGCACATTTCATTCATTTTGTAGGCCTTAATACCTCTATTGTAAATGACGCACTAATATTTGAATTTCCATCCAAAGTTGCTCACAGCCAATCCATTTTTTGCCGCACACAGCCATCGTAAAATAAGAAAAAAACATTTTCACTGACAAACTTCACTAACTGGGGCCTCCTTTGATCAAACACTTCCACCAATTTCTAAATCATTTTATAGCAGATTACAGTACCCGACGGTGGAGGAGTGGGGGGGGGGGGGTTAGGGGCGTCTGACATGTATTTACCTTTGATAACTGTGGTAAGAGAAAAGCTAGAAATAATTGAACACGGTAGAGAGGTATTATGGCTTCCTTTCAAACTGTAAGTATAACCATAGTTAAACACGGTAGAGAGATATTATGACTTCCTTTCAAACTGTAAGTATAACCATAGTTTAACACGGTAGAGAGATATTATGACTTCCTTTCAAACTGTAAGTATAACCATAGTTAAACACGGTAGAGAGATATTATGACTTCCTTTCAAACTGTAAGTTCAACCATAGTTAAACACGGTAGAGAGATATTATGACTTCCTTTCAAACTGTAAGTATAACCATAGTTAAACACGGTAGAGAGATATTATGACTTCCTTTCAAACTGTTAGTTCAACCATAGTTAAACACGGTCTAGAGATATGAATTCATTTCAAAATGTAAGTTTAACCATAGTTAAACACAGTCGAGTGATATTATGATTTCATTTTAAATTGTAAGTTTAACTACAGTAAATACAACATTATTCTATTTAACTCGATAATTTTTCTTCGTGCTCATTTCAAAATCTAAAAAGAAATGTATTTTTTTCGAAGCTCGAACATTCTGGTAAATTACTGAAGAAAACGGTAAAGTCAGGACTATACTTATACATGTATACGCTACTTATGTGAAGTAGGTCATGGGGAAAGTCGGACCACGGCTTGTTATAACAGGACCATAACACAGCTTGAAGGGGTAACAAATCGAGTGTGTGTGTAAGATCCTGTATTTTAAATACATGTAATGTAATATCGAAAATATTTTTCTTATTTACATTTTTGGCAATGTTTGTTAACGAGGTAGCAAAATGGCTGAGATGCTAATATCCTGAGCTGACATTATAGCTGATATTATAGCTGATATTAATGAAAACACTTTTGAAACTGAAATAACTTCTCGAAAAACTGCTTTTGAAATGGGTTTTGCATGACGTTTGCTGTAAAGATCATTATGATATAAATATCATTTTATGTAGTTTCTAATGGGTTTTCCCACCTTTTTTTAGTATTACACACCATACGCAATTCATACACACACGGGCACACATGTTTATTTAAGTCCTTTAAGCCTCTAAGGGCTCATCGGGGCAGTGTAGAATTCTTTTTTAGTAACCTGTCTGGATGTCAGTTTGACGTGCAGATTCCAGACAATCTGGACAAATAAAGTGCCGCATGTTTCAGGTATTGTCATTGCTGTTACAGCCAGAGGCGTGCTAAGGAATGGAAGGGTGGGAAAGACCAAATGAGTGACTGCCCAGAAAGGAAATATCGATGTAACGATATTGATAACAGTATATGGTTATGAGCACACTTAAATCGATTCTTCTTACACATGTTGGCACATGGTGAGAACATATAGCTCGAAACTTTCTTAAACATATTGGCACATTTGAGAACACTTAACTTGATACTTGCGACCATTACAAAAAATGACACTTGGAGCTCTGAGTCATTCTGGTCAATGATTAATTAACAACTTTAATACTCCTGACAATGTTTCTGTATTGACCTATACAACTAATTTGGTAATAAATTCTACTAGATGGATAATCAATAATACTAACAGTAACATACTGTCGATGATTCATTTATTTTATGACTAGCGTATTTGCAAAATGTGTTTGTTTTGTTGTTATAAAAAAACTAGGCCAACTGGATTTTCCTGAAGCACTGAGATAATTGTAATTTTAATGAAAACTTATTTCAACAGTATTGGGGTACGACCATTACAACAGTATTGGTGTACGACCATTACAACAGTATTGGGGTACGACCATTACAACAGTATTGGGGTACGACCATTACAACAGTATTGGGGTACGACCATTACAACAGTATTGGGGTACGACCATTACAACAGTATTGGGTACGACTATTACAACAGTATGGGGGTACGACCATTACAACAGTATGGGGGTACGACCATTACAACAGTATTGGGGTACGACCATTACAACAGTATTGGGGTACGACCATTACAACAGTATTGGGGTACGACCATTACAACAGTATTGGGGTACGACCATTACAACAGTATTGGGGTACGACCATTACAACAGTATTGGAGTAAAATTCATATAAACGAAACAAGGCCAGATTTTTTTCAACATTTTTTACGATGAAATCATTGGCGCTTTTTTTTTTACATGGGGGTGTCATTGTTGCTGACATGTGATATTTTTGCTAACCAATTTTATGAATTGATTTGACATATTCAATATATTCTAAAGAGAGATGAACCTTTGGGTGCATTGCATTTTAGTACAGGTGGTATGCGTGAGTACGTAGGTTGTCAGCATTCAGTCAGAGGGTTGAGTATTTAGAATATTAGATAGTACTAAATGTGAATTTTAATAAAAGCTTTATCTTTGTTGTTGTTGTTGTTGTTGTTGTTAACAGTGAGAAAACAAATTACGACGGATAAAATGTAATATGTGACAAATGTTATGTAGATTGATTCTACATCCCTCAAACTGTGTCGGGTACAATCTTTAGAAATGTTGAAAGTTTCACGTGGACCCCGACCTTCCGAGCATACCCGGGTACACTGCTATTACAGGGGTCGGCATGCGGCTCTTTCGATGTCAAATTGCGGCTCTTTCGATGTCAAATTGCGCCTTACAGTTCATGCGCAAATAATAATAATAATAATTTTATTTTATTTTCAAAACTCGAAAGAAATATTGCAAACTGTATAAAAACCTTGAATGTCACAAGATCCAAAAAAAAAAAAAGAACTGCTAAGATTGCAGCCGCTCTTAGGGCAAACTCGGCTCTTAGGGCAAACTCGTGGAGAAGATATAGAAAATGAAGTGCAAAAATGCTTGGAAGAATGTGAAATCGATATACATAAAACCGTTTCCATAGCAACTGATGGGACCAGAAGTATGACAGGGGCAGGTGTAGGAAGTCCAGAAAAGCATGCACGTTGCTGCACAGCTCTAACAGAAATAGCCCGAGTTGAGGCACTCATATTTGACGCATGGAATAGTCTTCCAGTATGCTGCAGTGAAGTGAAGAAGTTGGCATTAGGAGTGCTGACGATCTTTGGGTCAACATATTCGTGCAAGCAAGCGTTCTCTTGCATTAATATAATACAATGTCAAGTAAGAAGCCAACTAACAATTAAAAATTATCTGAAAGAAAATGAAAATAATCTATTAAAATCATTTATTTAAAATTAAAATTTTGAATATGAATAAATATTATTTCGTATTTAAAGCCATTTATTTTAAATCAAAAATCAAATTTATATACATAATGCTAATCAAATACCAGAATATTGAAAAAACAATTTTAGTGGCTCTTTAAAAATTGGGAAAATTGTAAATTATAACTTTTGGCTCTTCCGTCTCAAAAGGTTGCCGACCCCTGTGCTAGTATCATTAACATTCTGTGGTTCACTCCCAATCCATTCAAAACAAGGAGTGTGCTATTTATAGATTGACACATTTGATGAAAGTAGTGATTCGAAACTGAATGTCGAGAAATTAAAATCTTTCATTGAATTGATTTTCTATTGATGTTTTGATTAACTTAGTGTGTGTGTGTGGTGGGGGTGTGTGGGTGTGGTGTTTCCATATAAATTGTCATGATACAAAAATGTTTGAAATAGTATAGTAGGTCAACTGAAACAGCCACTTTTAAAATAAGCTTTAACTAAAATAGGAATTAATTATCGCTTAGTTTACATCGTTTTATTAAGTTATATAAAATCCAGTAAGATTTTCTTTTATTCCATGTTATATTTTCACACAAAAAACGCCACATTTCATTTGATGACTGGAGATGTAAAACTATCCATTGTATGCTTCAAACTTGTCAAAATGTCTGTGTTATGACGTCATGTTGAATTATTCGTGGAGAAAATAAAAATAAGACCCAACGCCCCACCCCCTCCACTAAGGTCAGTTTTAGAGATAATGCATCTATTCTTCACTCATGACCGATGAGCTGAACCATTGTTTTTGTAGCCCATTTATTGTACACAAGTAGTGTTAACATTTTAACAAGAACAATTATAGTTAAACGAATTCAAACCAAATGGCACATCCCAGCTATATGAGAATCCCAAATGCAGAATAAGGAAAATGTTACTTAAATATCGAGACATGATATGGTAATGTGAAATCTTTGCCTTTTAAGGATAATAACATTTGTGCAAGATATTAAACTACTGAGAAATATAACAAAATATATTAAAATTTTATATAAAAAAATGACTAAAATTTTTTAATTAAATAGTTTTTTCCCATGATCCCGCGATGATATACATTTCCCGGGAAGTGTTTGATGAGCTAAAATTCGACCGGGATGTTTTCTGTGAATTTATAGGATTAAACATTTTTGACAGGCTCATGATTATCTGGCCTACTGCTATCAGGCAAGGTAAAATAAAATATTAGTCGTGCGATGTATAATATAAAGTGGGCCTTTCACTACGTCACGCTGTGCACACAAATTCAAAATTCCACTAAAAGTTGCACATCCAATATCTAATGCAGCAGGCGACCTTCGAAAAATTGGAGGGAACATTACTGTCGACCAGGTATGTTTCTGGTCTTGGTGAAAGTTACTAAAATACATCCTGAGCTTCAAATGAATACTTGAATTAAAAGCGAATGTGCATTGTACTGGTCACCAACCTTTGTCCCCCGTGGCGCCTTCACAGCCATTGAACTCTCAGATATTTGGCAATGAAAGCAGGGCACTACAAAACACCTTCCCAATAGTGCTTTATAAATATAAGATAGTTTGTGATTGTCATTTCAACATACAGCCGGATATTGGAGAGGTTACTGTAAGAGTAAATACTACGTCATATTAGTAAAGCAGAAATAAAATGATAAAAAAAAATAAAAAGGTTTCTGTGTTTGAAATGTTGACATGTACGTTTGACTGTTAAAGTGGATATTTATAACAATTGATCACACTCCTACATTATATTATTTCAAACAAAAACGAGAACTGTAAACTTGACTGATACCATCTCAAGAGTCAATTATAACTCAATTTGATTTATACCATCTCAAGAGTCAATTATAACTCAACTTGATTTATACCATCTCAAGAGTCAATAATAACTCAACTTGATTTATACCATCTCAAGAGTCAATTATAACTCACTTGATTGATACCATCTCAAGAGTCAATTACAACTTTGCTATACATGTACGATTAGCCCTAAAGACACGGTTTTATTTGTGACGTCGGACAATTAAAGTTCAAATTTTGTCCAATGAAATGTCACCCCAGGGGAAACAACATTTTGTTCAAATAAATAGTGACGACATTAAAACAAAATAAAATCTGTATTCATTCTCAGTGCTTTAAGAAACATGACATTGGAATGTACACGAATTATTGTAAAAATATAAGGATACATCTTGCTTGTTATGAACATGTTAAATTTAACTCTATTCTGATATAAATTTAATTTTTAAACCGACAGCGAAACCAATAATAGCAACAGCAGTTAGAAGTATAGTCTAATTAAAGTCAATTTAAGTAACGTGTTCTGTCAAAAGAGAGCCCGGGGTCGGGGAGAGGATTAAAAAAAAAAACAAATGTAAAAAAATATATATATTTAAAGTCTTTATCTTAATTTTAAGACATCCTTGAAATGATTCTAAGTAAACGACTTACAAAAATTTAGAATCATGTAACAAGTACAAGTATGTGTTCAACTAGTTATCGTTTCACTTATTAAGAGTTTAGACTGAGGGCGGTGAAACTTTTTTTTAGCCGCGGGCCACAATGGGCTCTTAAATTCAAAAAAGGGCCGGACCTCGATCAGTTTTTTGGTTGGAGGGCTTAAATGATCTTATACAAATATAATGTACTTGAAAAGAGCGGCTGGATAAAGAAGCAAAACGTACTATGTGGCCCACGGGCCTTTGTTTGCCCAAGACAATTTTTTGTCAATGGGAGAATGCCTTACTGGACGACACTTACTCACCTAGAGACTGCCATAAAGGAAATCAATCAAGTATTATCAGTCAAGACTTTTCCTTTTATCATAAAAACTTAAACAATGTGTTAATTTTGCACAAGTTAAATAACCAAAGACACTAAAAGTGAGCTTTTGAAGTTGTCATTGTTCAGGTGATAAATACAAACATAAATACACTAATGTAAAATCAAATGAGCACTTTTCACGTTTGTACTTTTGTCCTGCTGACTCAACAAACAATAATATTCTTCAAAACTCAAATTTTAATTCAAAAAACGTGTTGGCTAACACTAAATCGATTATAATCCAACAACATATTGATGAAGTCTAGATCCTAATGAAATCAGTGGCATTCTCTATCGATCTGTAATCAATCAATTAACCTGCATTTGCGTTTCACAATAGAAAGGAAATGACCTATCATGTACTTTCTGAAGGTAGGTGTTTATTTATCTTGACTATCGAGAGGATAAGCACATAAACACACACTAACATATAAACTCAAACACATAAACACAAACAAATAAACACAAACGCAGACACAAACGCATACACACAAACACAAACACATAAACACCAACGCATAAACATAAACGCACAAACACAAACGCATAAACACAAACACATAAACAAACACACAAACACATAAACACAAACACACAAACACATAAATGCAAACACATACACACACAAACAAAAACACACAAACGCGCAAACACACAAACACATAAACAAACACACAAACACAAACGCATAAACACAAACGCATAAACACAAACACAAATACATAAACAAACACAAACACATTAACACAAACACATAAATACAAACACATGAACACAAACACATAAACACAAACATATAAACACATAAACACAAACACATAAACACAAACACACAAACACAAACACACAAACACAAACACACAAACACATAAACACAAAACACATAAACACAAAACACATAAACACAAACACAAAAACACAAACACATAAACACAAACACAAACACATAAACACAAACACATAAACACAAACACATACTCGTGTGTACAAAACACGAACATGTACAAAATTAATTCTATTCATATAATAACACCTAACCTATATATAACCAGAAATTCACGCACATAAATTAAACCTATTGTAATGAATACGTATTTAAATAACCAGAGTCCAAAAGTTCCAGTTCTAGTGTTGTTTTCGTTGTCGAAAACTAAAACTAAAACCTTCGTTAACGAAAATGTTGACTTTTAGTCAACGAGAACTAAAACTAAAACTAAAATTAGAAGCAAGACTAAAACTAGACGAAAACTAAAATTATTACAGAAAAAAACCAAATAAAACTGAAACTAAAATATGACCTGGGACTAAAACAACACTATCCAGTTCCTACTGCTAATGTGGGGGGTCGTCCATTTATTACGTCAACAAATTTTAGCCCCCCTCCCCTTTCACCATGTCAAAAATGGTTTTATTTTCGGTGACCCCCCCCCCACCCCCCGCCTCTAGTAAAATTACTTTGGACCTAAGGCTTGAACCCATAATGGCCTGATTTATTTATTTACTGTCTCACTTAAATTAACATTTTTATGTATAAATAGTTTATAATGAGTGATAATTAGAACAAACTGAAAAGTCAGTAATTAGTTTGTGTTTTTTTTTATTATGTAAAAATGATTTATAGTTGAAAATGGGAAAATATTTCTTTGGTACTAAACCCTAGGGTGGGGGGGGGGGAGTTGCGGATAAATATCGTCTACACACGGTGCTAGATATGTCAACCAAAGTAAGAGTTAAGTGTCATTGAAGTAACAAGTAAAATAACTATCAATTCATACAGGTAAGAATCAAGTCAAAATATAAGTGTATTTTAATTAGAATAGCTGGATAACTAGATATTTAGTCCTTTTATTACCTTGTTATGAAACGTATTCACAATGTTTGTTTTAAGTCTCCTACACTAGTTACACAAAGTTGATTTTAGTAACTAAAGTACACAAGTTTATTCTTCACAAAATATGTGTGCCCGTAGAACACACGTGAAACCAATTTAAAGGTATAAACTGTTAACAACCACTGTCTGTATTATGTCAATAATATTATAAAGACAAACAATGACGATCTAATAATATGCTCTGATTCAGACGTAGTACTGGCTTGCTATTGATATATGTCATGGTTGGGCGATAATGTTGGAATATCTATCTGGCACTAGTTGGCAAATGTTATGATTGAAAGCACTGATACCACCAGACTATGATCAACAGACTGGTCAGGCAATATGTTGACTTTCTAAAGGGATTAAAGCCTCAGTGGAAATGTAAAGCTGAGATGTTATCTTGTAGATCCTGTAAACCACTAATGGGACGGTTCTGCAAGGTCTCCTTTCACCCCCCCCCCCACAGCCGGTAGTGCAATTACCACAACCCGCGCACAAAAGCCCCACCCAGCCATAGGCCCTATACTTTACTCTCTAACTCGATTTTTAAAAATAATTGATTTAATAACAAATCCAGAGAGGGTGATTAAAAAACAACAACATGTAGTTAGAGTGAAGATTTTCTTAAATATGTGCTGGTATATGCCCATATTAATGAATTATAATTTTTAATCTGTGTCGAATCCCGAAACAATGGCATCAACTAGAGTTCTAGAATCTTACAACCAGTGGCGCAACCAGCAAAAAATGCTGGGGGAGGGGGGGGGGCTCACATTTTGAAAAAAAGACAAAAGCCCGCCGCAGTCGAAAAAATTTTTAAACTCTTCGATTCCAAACTAAAAATTATAATTAATAAAGAATTAAGGGTAGAACAGATTATTATGAGTTTGACAGTCTTTTTGTAAGTTTAATTATCTATTGATGACACAAAAGAAAGACTGCTGGATCCCTCCGATTTGGCCTGGGTGGGGGGGACTTGAGCCCCCCCCCGCCCCAGCCTGGTTGCGCCACTGCTTACAATGCTGCTCCATTACTGTGCTATAAAGTACTAATGTATATCCCGAATTCGGCAGAAGCCGCCCCTGTTTGACGTAAATCTAAGCGACGATTCCGGTGAACCATCCTATACCCTATACGCCCCCAAAAAAGCTACGCCACTGCCCCTCCCCCCCCCCCCAAGAAATCGAAGTATGAGATTCAAGTAGAATTAGTGATATTTTATAACTCAACAAAAGAGTTCATCTAGTAGCCAAATATACTTGAGAAGTACATATTAAATGTCAACTGTTCTGTCAATACAATACTGTGGAATTCAGCAACAAATGTAATGAATTTTTATTGTACTTAACGATGGTACTGAATGAATATCAAGTTTAATGTACCATGGTACTTAATGAATATCAAGTTTAATGTATGTTTGTCAATGCTGAATACAATTATAGCAAAGTGGGGCTCCTGTAGCGGTTTATGGCTCTTCTTTGACTTTAGCACTGCTCCCATTAAACGATTTTATTCTTAAATTTCAGAACTAAATCAATTATTGTATGGCTTTTAAAAATGTTTTTTACAACGAAAAACTCAAATGCGGCTCCACTGTGTATCTGTTTATATCAGTGGTTGTCAAACTTTGACGTTTCACGACTTACCATAACAACTGTTTAGTTTTCACGACTTACCATAAAAACTGTTTAGTTTTCGCTACTTACCATAAAAACTGTTTAGTTTTCGCTACTTACCATAAAAACTGTTTAGTTTTCACGACTTACCATAAAAACTGTTTAGTTTTCGCTACCCACCTATAAAGAAAAACTACCATAAACATAAGTGAATAAGTGCGTGTTAAGTTTTGTACAAAGAATTTATACAGCTTTCAACTTTACTTTGCATATGAAAAATCTCTAATGCTTGTAAAACTTGGTGAAATAGAAATTAGTTGATTCTAGACCATTCTGTCTATAAATGAAAATGACAGACAAAACGGGGACAAAAGAGCATTTTTTTTCGAAAATGCTCTAAAAAAAACAATTGGGCACTGTAGGGTTTAAGCCATAGATATATAAGATTTAAAACAACGAAACAAACAACAGATGTTCAAACTGTGACTGGAAAGGCTGTTGATTGAAAACACAGGTGACTGTGGAAATACTTTTTGTTGAAATCGGTGAAAACTGTGATCCACAATTACAAGTTAATACATGTGATTGTCAAACTTTATTTTAGTTATGAAAAGTTAGCTGATAGCGATTCAAAGTAGTATTTTTCTACCCAAAATATATGCAGGATCTAAATCACTTCAACGAATGATAACTGAGCATTGGAATGAAGGAATTGTTAAACTCAAGGAACTGATTTCTGCCTCTCGTAAAGTCATAATCTGTCTCGATGGATGGTCCAAAACAGACTTGTCTGCATCTTTCTTGGGTGTTTCTGCTTGTTTTTTTTTGATTCTGTGAAGTTGGTTGTTAGACACGCAATGCTACAACTTGTCCAGCTGCAGTATCGACACACAGGAGAAATGTTGGCTGAAGCTCTACATCAGTGCTTGTTGGACTGGAACATTACATCTAAACAAGTGTTGATGATTGTCACTGACAGTGGAGCCAACATGACCAAAGCCATCAGATTGCTAAATGAAAGAGAAATGGCTGACCAAGAATGTGATGATAATGATATCAGTACAGAGGCAGAATATCTTTCAAATTCGGACAATGATGCCAGTTATGCTGAAGGAAGTGACACTGATAAAGAAGTAGAAGTCAACATTGATCCTGTACCGGCAGACTTAGTTTACTCAATTGAATTAGAAGAGTTAGACAAATCTAGTCATATGCCGTATCCTAGAATGGCGTGTCTAGCTCACTCGCTTCAGCTTGTGGTGAAAAAAGCATTCAGCCATTATGACAGCCTCCTTACTAAAGTTAGAAATGGTTGGAAAAATTAGAAAGTCAAGTAAAGGGATAGAAAAAATTAAACAACGATGTGGCAAAGTGCTTGTCAGTGATAACAGTACTAGATGGAACAGCACTTACCATATGATATCTCGCTTTATTAAACTCAAAGCGTGTGTTACTGAATTACTGGCTGAGATGAAAACTGACACACTGTTGATTAGCGAATGGATGTTGTGCAGACTGATAAACTTCAAACAGACAGTCAATCACTTTCTCATATACTGCCTGCAATTATCGAGCTGCAGTGTCACCTACAGTCTTGCAAGGCATCAAAGTCAGTTACATCAACCATGCTGAGTGATATGAAGACCAGGTTTAGCTGCATTATGAATCCAGCTGCTGACAATTTCAACCCAATACCAGCAGCAGCATGCCTTCTAAATCCATCGCTGGCAGTTACTATGATGATAGAAGATGAAGAAATGATAAACCTGCTTGAGGCTGCCAAAAAATACATAATAAACGAGGTTTGTGTGACTTAATTTTACTCCATCAGACATGCCAAAATTGCTATGTATTAATTATAGTTGTGTTATGTCATTTAGTTCACTGCTATGAAATTCAATCTACTATCTAGTTCTGTAATAATGGTAATGTTATTATTGGTAGTGGGTGGTGGCACTGGCATGGCATGTTATATAAGTACACAGATTTTGAATAAAAACTGACAATAATGTAAATGAATAATAATCCAACAGCAATTGGTGTTAAGAGTTTTATTTTTGAGGTACTGGTTGCAAGTTGGTATAGACTAGTATAGAGTTAAATACTGATAAAAATTATTATTCTAATTTGTGCTTGTCAGTTACCATGCCGGTAACCATTATGTGTAAAAGTACTATATAGTTATTTGTCAATCACCTGATTGACTTTTACTACTGTGCACATTATATACAGGTTAAACAATAAGAACAAAATCACCAGATGAAATTCAACTGCAGCAGCAGAGTATTCTTCAGATTCAGTTTCCAAACCTGGCAATGAAACTTTCTGCATCTGACAGTGCCACACCTCATCAGTTGCAGATGTCAGAAATTAATGTGGCCACCGGCATGATCAACAAGTACATTGCTGACATCCAATGCAATGCAATCAAAGACAATGCCATACCATTTTGGTTGAGAAGCTAGCTGTCCGAAGTCGTACAGTCAACTTGCACCTATTGCTCTAGACCTATTAGCAGCACCTGCTTCTCAAGCATTTGTTGAACGGCTGTTTTCAGTTTGTGGGATAACAGCCTTATGTTATCCCAATCTACTTTTGAACAACTGACTGAAATCTAATATGCACAACAGATGTTTTTAGAACATGATGCTTGAATAAATCTCTCAACAATTGAGTAAAATATTGAAAATATTTTCATATTTTATGTAGCTACTAATAAAAATAATAGTCCTATTGAAAATTTTAAAAAATTTCATAAGGTGAATATACGAAAAAAAAAAAAAAAAAGTTCAGCTTGCTTTAAATTCCAGGCTCAGATTATTAAATAAACATAAAGTGAATTAATATAATTGAGATTTTGAGCTGATTGGTTCAACTTAGTATGTTTATTACTACACATATCTAGTACTGGAAAGCATTCTATTCATGTAAGATCAGCATGTATTTAAATTGAATGGTAACTGTAAAACAAATTAATACAGCTGGAATTTTACACAGTGAAATATTGCACACCCAATAACTATGTACATCCATGTTTGCAAATACTCAAAGGCACAAAACAAAAATGTATACATGTTTACTTTTTGAGATTGATCAGCACAACTAAAAGAAAAGCATCAGAACATTCTTATATTTAGGAATTTGATAAAAAAATAAATTTGAGGCAATAATTCAGCATAATTAGATTGGCATACATTCCAGCAAAGATTTTTTACAACTTTTATTTGAATAACATTAAGACAAAACAGTGCAAGATTTTATTAAATCAAGATCAGATAATCATTTAACCATTGACAGTACCATGTTTGCTTATTAAACAAAAATTGTATTAACTATGGACAGTCACTGAAGGTGGACAGTTTTGTTTTGGTAAGAGGCACAAACTGAAGAAAAGTATGCTCCAGTATTATGGAGCTCACCACAACCAGAGTTTTAAAGAGTATAAATACATGACCTTGGATTCTTTTCCTCAACAAAACAAATGCGGTTAAGGTAACAAAAATATCATTTAAAAAAATCATCTCATTTTATCATGTAGCACATTTTTAAACAAGCACAGGTTTCTCTTCATTATTAGTTTTTATAAACAATAAAATTATGATGTAATCAACAACGGGTTGATTTAATTCAGGTGCACCCATGGGGCTCCCTTAATTTGGAAATGACCTTAATCCGCCCATAAGAACATAAGTACAGTTCAGCTGCAGTGTATACTGAAATTATCATTAGGCCTTTTTCTTTGTTCATCATTTAATTGCGTTAATAGATTCAACAAATTTAGAGGCCTACAGCGAAATTAGATACACTAAATAGCCAGGAAATGGGTAGGGTTTTCAGAAAGCGTTATTATAGCCTTTTCTACAACTTCTATTGTTAAAAAAAAAAAATAATTGATTAATCTGCCGTTCCTTTTGGAATCGAAAATCCAAAGACATCTGGTTTTTTTTTTTCACCAAAAATAATAATGATAATGAGCCTAAAAAAAAAAATGTTCTCTTTCTATATTGTATTCATTTAAAAAGAAAAATGAAACAAAAAAGGTTATGCCATGTTGCTACACCAGTCTACCTTCTATTAAAAATGGAATAGTCTATATGCATCCAAAATGGCATGTTGCAGAGAGAAACCTCATCAATTAGTTTGTACTCAAGTTTGTACTCAGGTTTGTACAGTACACAGAGTTGCATTTGTAGTATATGTAAAATTAATTGAAAAAAAGAAAGCGAATGAATTGGCAGTCAATAAAATTTCTACTGTCTTTAAAATAAAAATGTGCAACAAAATTTAACAAAAAAAAAACAGCACTCTGACAATTTGTTTCAAAGAAATATTTGCATGAATGTAAAATGGATTATTTTTAAAAATGAGCGTAAAGCTTCACAGAAAATAAAAATAAAAAAAAAAAAATTTTATACAAACAAATAAGAATGAATTAAAAATGTAAAAAAATATGTTAAACTTAGTAAGTAAATTCACTAAATACTGCTATGTACAGACAATAAATGCCCTTACACCCGGATAAGAGTTATGCACAACTCTTTACAAAAAAAAAATGTCCTGAGAAAATTGTAAACAATGAGAATAATAAAAAAACAAAAGGTTCAATGCATAGGCCACATAATCTCAAAAAAAAATGATATGTACTTTCTCTGTTTTAAAAGTAGTTTAGCACATTACACGGTAGGATGCAAGTTAACTGTCTCTCATCAAGCCACAGAGTGAACAAAACATATCTTCAAATTATGATTCAAATGTTCCGTATTAGCTCTCAGGGATGTTTACCTGACCAGCAAACAAATGGGATTTAAAGTCCTCAGCCTCTTTCAGAAAAAATCATTTACCCACAAATGTGAAGAGGGCCTTTATTTCTCTTTTATCAAGGACAGTATTTTAAAATTGACCCCACCAAACGTTATCGGTGTCAAAATAATAATGAACATTGTCAAACTAACCGGTAATGATGAATGACTGCGTCAAACTAACCAGGGGTAGATAATCAACATCGTAACAGGGAACAATGTTCCAAAACTAGCATGATGTGTTAGCGCTAAGTATCACTGTCTGATACAGAAGGCTAGCTATCATGAGTGTCTGTAAATTTAAACTGGTGCCATTTTGAGGTCCAAATCAGGAGGTTCATCACCCATCTGTGTGTCACCTTTGTAATCCTCCACTGCTGTTTCTGGCTGCTCTCTTAGCATCTCTTGACTGATGATGATAAAAATAAATAAATAAAGATACATGCATCAATCAAAACATGAAAAATAAGACACATTTTTAAGTAGCTAGTGGAATTGATGGGACCGAGTGGTGTAGATACTCGACTGTCGTCCTGAGAGTCCTGGGTTCGATCCTCGGTGAGGCCCATGGAATTTTTTTCCAGGTGAAATTTGGTGCAAAGTCGTCCCACAGTCCACCCAGCTTTAAATGGGTACCTGGCTTAAGTTGGGGAAGTAAAGGCGGCTGAGCGTTGTGCTAACCACACAATCCCTTCATATGCCGGAAGTTATAGAAACAGATGGATTCTACACTTCATCTGCCCCGATGGTCCAGTAGGGTTATGAAACTTTACTTTTTTAAGTAGCTAATAAAAACAACAGCTGTATATATGCATAGGCAGAACCCAATCAATTCTACTCCATTTTAATGTTACTTTTTCCCCGATTACTATGTTTTTTAAAATTGATGTAGAAAACTTAAAAACTTCTGGCGGTTGTCAAAATTTGCAGCTCTTTAGTGTTCCTATGTTTACACTATGTATATATTTAGGTTACATCCAATGTTTACTAGCCAGCCAATGTCAGACAATCAAAGTTCGAAGTGAACAGTATTGTATGAAAGAGATAACATCAATTACACATTTTTGAGATGGGAAAAAAATTGAAGCCAGATAAATTTATTGCAAACAGATTGACCACTGACCATATTGACTGCTTTTATTTAATATGCAAATATTAAGTTGAGATTTAAGTTCATTTGATACTAATGAGATAAATAAAACTTTCTATTTATTTTGCTCTGTTATCCGTTGGAAAAAATAAGTTGAGATGGTCATTATTACTATTTTTGGGTATTATCTTCTCACAAATATAGATCTCACAAAATTTAATCTTTTTCTAACAAATGATGAGATAGAAAGATGGATTGACATTTTAAAATATTTTAACTTGGTAACACAGAAAAATAAACCTATGCCATATTTGTCAAACAGTTTAACTGCCATCAATCTGTTATGTTACAGCCACTCAAAAAAATCGTGCACATTGCACTCCAAATTGGCACATTTGCTCACCAATGTCTGACTTTGGAAGGTTAGCAACAAAGATGGCAATAACATATGTATATTCTAATATGAGGCATAAACTACATTATGTTACTGAGTGTTAAAAATATAATGAGCCGTAAAGATAAAAAAAGTGAAGAACTAAATTGAAGCAGGTAAATGTAAGATGACTTCTACAACAACATAACCAATCACACATTTATAATTTTTACGTAATTAATCTTTGAAGAATAAAAACCTCCATATTTATTTTTGTATTAAAACTATTTACATAAAAGATTTAGAATACAGACTTATTCTTATTTCAAATATCTCCATTATTTTTATGCTAAAACTCCATGGAGTGCTGCTGTTAAGTTAAAATAACCCTAGCAATAAGTGGGAGGGATCTGTTTTTGCATTTTAAAAAAAGGGGGTATTGAAGAGTACCTTTTTTTCCCTATTCTCTCGCATTCGCTTGTAAAAGAAAATGAAGAAGAGAGTGATGAAAATAATTGGCACAATCACAGCCATGCACACTAAAGCAACAAACAAAGTTTCATCCTTCAATGGCAGATTATGAAAAAAATCACCGAAACCGGATCAGAGTTTTCAACACTCTGAAATGATCAAATATTAACAAGAAAACTTGTAAAATTCATGATTACAACAATGAACCATGTGAACAAGACTAAACTGATGAGATTTTTAGATTTTTTTTGTTATTTCAAGTTAAGCTTGTAATTTTTTTTTAACATATTATGTTTCCTATAAGCTTTTTCTGAAAAAAATTTTTTATCTGACATAAATTAAAATAGACTATTAGGCATCAAAGTGAGCCCTTATATACAATTGACACAAGTAGATTTTAATCCACTGTTCCTGAGACCTTCATAAATGCATAGGGCTCAACAAATTATAAAAAAACAAAACAAACATCAAGCATACTTGTTAGATGCTTATGTTAAAATTTCATTGAAAACTTCCATCTCAATATCCAAAGTCAGTCAGCGTTGCAAATGCATCTCCAAAAGACACATTGCTCCCTCCAGACATATTTAATGCACCCATTGTCTTGTAAACCGCTTGGTAAACAGTCGCATTGATATCTGCATTTACCTGTATCCATTGAAGACATAAAAAAAAGTATTGATGATAACATGCTGAATAAAAAAAAAAGCCTGAAAGAAAAATTAATAAAACAACTCATATCGATCGTTATTTGAAATAAAACTCAAATATAAAGTAGATTTGTTAAAATCATATTTTACAAACAAAATCAAGGCAACAAATTTTCTCTTACAGTTTGATTCCCTTGTCCCATGAGATGACCAGCAGGAATTTTCGAAAATGGAAGACTCAGTAAACTTAGGAGACTGCTTTTAAAATCCTGTAAGTTCAGGCCATCTCTAACAAAGTCTGTCACCGCTCTGGTTAAAGGCTATTTCCAATATGTTTCCAATATTGCCGCTGATAATACTCCAAACACTTGGGTAATTAAAAGTGTAGCCAGCCATCTTAGTTTCTCTACAAAGAATATTGTATACAGTTTAATGATTATAATGTACAAAACTAGCAAGAAATAAAATATTTTATGATTGTTTAATTGAAAGAAGGATAGATCTACCTAGCCTTATAAGTTACATGTCATTAAAAAACAGCAAAGGTATGTTAACCTGTTGGAGTTGTTTGGTCAGCTTAGTTTGACAACAAAGGTAGGCTATAAAAGTCTATATATATGCAAGTTACTTTAGGAAAATCTGTTTTTTTTTATTGTATTAAAATAATATATATTCTGTGATTTCCTCAGAAAAATCAGCTAGACAAACATGTTTATTTTATTTTTTGTATGTGCCCATTATTCAATAAATATTTTTTAACAAATATGCTAGCTGTCAAAAAGTATTGCAAGACATTTTAATTTTTTATATTTTAAAAGGCAGACATTTTCAAACTATAGAATTCTGTAAATGGCCAATAAAAGCTGTCTGTTAAAATGAAGCAATTGTTCTGGCTCTCAGGAAGATGAACCATAATGTTCATTTGTTAAGGTCATTGTTTAAAAATTGGTTGAAAGTCAATAAAATAAAATTGTCCTAAGATTATTACCATTTTTTAATTGTGGTATAAAAAACCTGTTTGGCAATTGTAGTTATGAAATTGAAGTAAAATCTTATTTATGCATATCCAGCAAACATACCTACTTCAATCAGTAAAACAGCATTATCTTAATAAAAGGAGTTATGCTATCAATTCAAAGGGGACAAAGCTTTTATTTTAGGTGTCAGTAATTAGCGACAGATATTGTCTAACACAATGAATAAGTGTCACTAAAATGTGAAAAAAACTTTAACATTATGTATAGAAAATAAAGAAAATGTTTTTTTGCAATCAGATTACAGTGTTTTTAGTTTTTATATGACTTGATGGTAGTTTATTTTTTCCCATTCACAACCAACAGAGAAACTCTTCAGATTAGTGTTTCAAGTAAAATCATTCTAATCATGTTGTCTCCTTAAAGAAATAAAATATTCTTCCTAATACAAAGTATTTGGGCAATTTATTTAAAAAAAAATATGTAAAAAAAGTTAGTGTCCTGTCAAATGATCAAACATCTATCTACCAATAGTACCTTTCTCCACTTGGTCTGACATCTTAACAACTATGCTATTTGGGACAATTGATTAATAATGTAAATACTGAATAATGATTAATAGCTATTTGAGTTATCAAATGCACAACAATGTGTTTTTGTTTCAACCGCCCATGCATAGAGGGACAGAACCTGAAAAAAAAAAAAAACATGCGTCCCATACACATTGACCCTTAGGCTAAAGGCTTAGCTTTAGCACTTAAATTATTTAGCAAAAGAATGGATATTATATGGCATGGGTGACAATGGCATGCATGCCAGACTTGGCATAAACTTAATGCAAAAATTTAGCGTTACCAAACGAACATAACCTATTAATGAAAAATGAGTAGGCTTGCATTATAATGTTACGGTAATGTTGTAATGGCACTGTATTATATATCATTTATTTAGAATTTAGGCCCACAATTTAAGTCTAAGAATTTTATTTATCATCTTATTAAGGAAATCTTAAGAAAACGTAAACAGGTTCCGATGTTTCTCAATTGAATCTGAACTAATTTAACAATAGACTGTAATTAGCTCGGACCAAGCTTTGTTATTGTATTTTGTATAATGATTTTCAAATCAAATTAAAAAAATAATAACCTAATTTTAGATTTAAAATAAAGTTTGTTCAAAAAATATGATGTCGATCATAATTTGAAACAAAAAAAAAGTTTAAAACAAC
>JAGDYQ010000082.1:4335433-4352509 GCA_021962125.1 Bulinus truncatus | reverse complement strand
TTACATTACCCCCTGATAGTATCTGAGCCATCCTAACATGATCTCAACATCAAACACATCAACTGTACAATTCTGACAGTACTCACCATAAATCTCATCAGAGTCAAGTACACCTTTGTATTCTGCTGAGCTTTCACGTTTCTCCCCGTCTCCCCCATGACTACTCTAATTAAAAGTGTTCACGAGCGAATGAAAAAAAAAAACACTTTCCGTTTTCTCTTACTTAGATGAAGTTGGGATCGTCAATAATTCATAGTCACAGACTACCTACGTCACTACCCGGCCTCTGCCACGGTATTTATTAATTAATTCACATTAGTTTCCAAGTCTTCATGAAACGTTGAAATGAAACAATATCTCAAAAAAAAAATTCAATGGCTGCCATCCAGCGAATGGAACACACACAAACACACACTATTAAGTCAAACGTCTCAGAACATTCATGAAACTTATCCCGAGTTAAGATTATATAATTTAAAAAAATGGCTGAATACAAATGGGACATAGCTTAATAGGACATAGCTCAATAGTCCTACAAGTAAAAATACACAACACATTGAACCAATAGATCAAAGCTTGAACAAAGTAAATTAAATATTTTTCCCCTCGAATAAAATATCAACAACACGTGTACAACAAAAACTAAAACACCACAGAGAGTGAGAGTGCAACAACCGAAATATGTTTGATCGTTGGTAGTCATTAAGGTCTCGACGTGAGACCTAGACAGAGTGCGCCCAAACATGTCGACCAGGGTTCAATCATGTAACACGGGTGACCTACAAATATCAAATGTTTCAGGTGCCAGGTTTATAGATTTGTGTATATATAGGTATTGGTTTGTGTGCCGGTAAGTTGGCGCAAATCGAAGTCAAGTTAACTGCGTGCCATGTCAGACCCCCACCCCCACCCCACAAGAAGAAGACACCTCAGTCACGTGGATCACGGCCGTTACAAAAGTCCCCCCTCCCCTTCCCGCAGGTGTGGCGAACGTCTGGCACAAGAAGGCATTGGTTCCTGGTACGTAAGGCATGTGGTTGTTTTACAATAGTCCTTAAGGCCCGTAAGTATAGTATATGAACAAACAGGTGTGGCGAACGTCTGGCACAAGAAGGCATTGGTTCCTGGTACGTAAGGCATGTGGTTGTTTTACAATAGTCCTTAGAGCCCGTAACTACTGTCGGCATCTTACTAATTTATTTTTCCGTGCATTCAGACACTAGCACAGAGCATGACAGTGTCAAGAAGCGATAACGTATTCCATCACTTAAAAGATGCCCTACCAAGCACAACTAAATGACGAACACCGATGGAGAGCAGATAAATATTGCCCAGTTTCGAACAGGGCATTGCCCATTACGCGCCCATTTCGACCATAATCAGACCGCTAGGACTCAAGCTGTGATGAAGCTGCAGACGCAGCTGATCAAGAGGCGACAAACTGTTATCTACCCCCCCCCCCCCAACGACTGCCTGGTCACCGGCCAAACTAGTAGGGCAGCACATCTGGCCATCGGCCAAACTAGTAGGGCAGCACATCTGGTCACCGGCCAAACTAGTAGGGCAGCACATCTGGTCACCGGCTAAACAAGTAGGGCAGCACATCTGGTCACCGGCCAAACTAGTAGGGCAGCACATCTGGTCACCGGCCAAACTAGTAGGGCAGCACATCTGATCAGCGGTCTTTATGACAGAAGTTGACAAGATATGCCGAATTCACCAGTTGCGATTGGTCAATTATTTAAACTGTCAGCTAATTTTTATTTTATTTCATGAGAAATAGTATATGCCAAGAAAACTTGTAATTCGTCATGAGCCGCATATTTTGAAAGGCAGCAATTATTATTACTCAAATCAATAAAGTTCTACAGTTTGGGAACCCTCTGATTAATAAAAAGTAAAAAAAAAATTGGTTAGAGTTGAAATGACTTTTCTATTGCATACACACTTCACACATCGCTCGATTATAATAAACTTCACACATAGCTGGATTCTAATACACTTCACACATCCTAGTTTATCGTCCAACTAATAAGACGTAAATATATTTGTAAGTGAAAAGTTCCTTTGTACCTGGCTCGACATTTCAAACTATTTCATACACACCACTTTAATCTTGATTTAATATAAAGTACATCTATGCTGATTACTGACAAGTTTTATTTCTTCAACACAGTCATGGGAGCAAAAAATATAAAAACAGCTGAAGAAGAATTCTTTTTGTTTCCACACTAAGCACTAGACTACTAGAAAATATTCCAAGTCTGGATCGATGCATTCAAAAGAAAATAGAACTCCGGTCATTCTAAACATAGCCATGACCAAACAACAAGGCAGAAAAAGAACAGAACATTTACCCCCCCCCCTCCCCAACCCCTTATTCCATTGTTACAAAATACAAACACATCGAATGATACAATATGTTGTTATTGTTTTATGGTCGATATTCTTTAGAAAAGTTGTTAGATGAGTACAATATTTTATTTTTACCGTGTTTGTGTTGTAATACATCTGCGAACTGGGTATAGTAGTAATGTAGTGCTAAAACTGAAACATTTGACCTTGGAGTGAGTAGGGAAATAAACAGGACGGGGGAGCCGATGTCGGCCCTGAATTCTATCAGACCCCCCCCCCAGTCCTAGTAACAATATCACCAGGTATTTGTGGCCAACCTCTTTATGCAACTGTTATTTTGGTGAAATTTAACTATCCCCACTTGAATGACCAACAGATGAACCTTTATCTTTATTAAATGTATTGGTGTCAAAGCGTTTTCTCAATAGTCAGATGTAGAATTCATAATTCCAAAAGGGTAAAAAAAAAAAAGTGAAACAACTTTTGTTTATAAGTGACATAATGAGGATCTCTTGGTGTGATGTCCTTAATAAACAGCCTTACACTGTTTTTATCAGATAGGGTTATCACTGATTGATCTGCCGCTATATATGTAGCTTTCACAGAGAGAAATTATCTGTGAGACTGAGATTGTCACTCCTAATCATGTTTTTTCGCATGTCATCATTAAACGATCTTTTTTTTTTAAAGGGCTCTGTTAATGACACTAAGTAACACAATTTTTTTTCTCCAGGCTTCTAAGTGTTATATTTCAACTGCTTATGTCTAAAAACTACATTCAGCGACTACATTCAGCTCAAACTTTGTTTTTATGACCACAGCCCTGAAAAATGTCATACTTATTGTGATAAAACAAGGAAATTTATATATTTTTGGTCTAAAAAAAAACACTAGCATGATAAATAGATTTGCGTCAATAATTATTGGAATAATACATTACAAATTTATATATATACTAGTCATCCAGCGGTGTAGCATACGCCACCCTATCAATATAATTACTGTAATAATTTTTAAATAAGCAATCAAACAAAATATATTTTATCATTCATTTTTAATCGCTCATTAAACATTGTGATATTTTTTAGTATCTTCTGTATAAATAATTTTCTCTGTCGCCCAACCATGCGGGACACCACGCACGCACACCGACTCTCTAACCCTCCTCCCCCTTCCCTAGCTCTCCAGGCATGCACAACAGTGATCTGTCCTATTGCTCCTGTCTTCGTCAAGTGGGAGAGCAAAATAATTAAACAACCTTTATTTAATACAATATAATTGCTTTAAATTGTGTGCCATGGTGGCTGAAAGGCTAAGGAGCTTTTTTTTATTCTGGCTATCCAGGTTCGATTCCTCTCGCGGACATTGTTTTTTTGTTTTATTTATTTAATTTTTTTTTTTATAGTTTATCCTTTTGGTTTTTTTTATTGAAAAGTAACAACAACTAATTAGATCTCTTTCAAGGACTCTTTGACAATTTTTTTTATTGAAATAATTTATCCTTTAGGATGTTGTAAGGAAGAGAAACAACAACTAATTAGATTTTTAATTTCATTCATAACTTAAAAAAAAATTATTTTGCAAAGACATCAGAAAACAACGCGAGTTGTCAAACGTTGTTGAATGCTTAATGCGTCTTGCTTGCTTTGACGCATTCTGGAATTCCGCAAACGCGACTAATCTATCTATGTATAGACTTGCGTCCTGCTAAGTGGTGTCGTGCATGGTTGGCCGACAAAGAGAATTATATATATATATTTATATAAATATATATATATATAAATATATATATAAATATAGATATATATACACACGCATACATACATACTTATTCATAAGTTCTAAATTTTCACTGTCCCAACCCTTATTTTGCTCCTTTTAAGGAACAAAAAATCATTATGCCATTTTTTATTTCATTGTATTATATTTTAATGGTAGCTCAATGGCCTCAAAGTTTGACATATTGTAAATTTTTGGGTGATATTAGGCAATATTTTGTAAAATATTAGTTGATGAGTGAATAAACGCAATTTCAGTATTATATGGAAAGCCAGGGTAGATGATTTTTTTATAGGGCTCTGGCCTTTCTCACAAGATCTCTCATCACATTCAACCTAATAATGATAGTATTTCCAAATAAATTCCTAAAAAAAAAAAAGGTAATAACATTTATGACCTTAAGTTCCAGTTTATTTATTATTACAATAAATAATTTTCAAATCAGAATACCTGAATGTCGAATTCCATAACTACACTCCTACTGTTTTTCCTGGAACAAAAAAAGAAAAGAAAAGAGAAGTAAAAAATGATGATTTAAGTTAAGGAACTTAGAAAAATATTATTTTTTACCATTTATTTTTTTCAAAAGTGAGAAACTATGAGATTAAAAAAATAAATTTAGTAATAATGTTTAAGGCCACTTAAGAGATGAAAAGTTGCAACCAAACATGAGGGGATTGAAAAAGGCCTTCCAAAACAGAGAGCGCTAGAGAGTGATTGCAGAGACGCATGGAGTTCAAGGAATTAAGCCAGTCAAATATAAGCCCACTACAGGAAATAACAATCCTAAAAAGAATTAAGCATATAAAATATGTGGTAAAGAAATAAAGGTGCTGACTTGTAGTTTTCAGTATGGTACTGGTTGTCCAGACAAAGCAATATGGCATTAACGAAATTTATTAACTCCAATGACAAGACAGTAGCGTAAATGGGGGAAGGCGCTCCAGACAATACTTTATCTGCTGCCGGAAGGGGTCGCCATAATTGGTGTTCAGTACCATAATGCTTCAAGAAATGAGCTTATTCAGTATAACATTGATTAAATGTCGAATCTTTCATATAAGGGGGCGGGCAGGGGTGTGTGTGGGGGTGGGTGGGGGTTAGAGTATCATCTACCATGCTTAAATACATTGATACTCCAGATTGTGAGCTTAATTTTTATTAAAATTTTTGTAGTTTCAAATCATACTGTACTTATGTACAGAAATTACTCTGACATGCTTAAATACAATGAAGCATAAGAATTCCTTAATAAAACTTCAAAGATGAATGGATCTGTTGCAGGATTTCCACAAACTAGATTTTCCATATTGACCATAGCCGGCCTTTGCTAATCTTAAGTAGAAATTTATCTTAGAATCACAACTTACTCCATTGCAGAAAATCACTAGAATTATAAATACAAATTTTAACTACACACTTGTTTGTAAATCATGAATCATATAATAAAGGTTGATCTGTCACTGATCATCACAAACTCAAATTTTCACTATTTTAATTTTAAATGCATCTGTTCTGCCCCAAAGTAGGCTAAGCATGTTTATCAGTGAGTGTGTGTGATCATAAATGTCACATTTGGTGTAGATTTTTAAGGGCCCAAGATATGTTTGGAGGCAGCAGCGCATACGTAACTAATTAATTTATAACTATGTGCACTTGTGACGATTGTGCATAAAAGAAAAACAAAATATTGAATAACTTCCAAATAAAAAAATATTAAAATAGAATGACGTAAAATTATAATTTGATGCATACCAATATAGACTCCTATATTAGTATGTCATAATTGAAATGAAACTATACATTGTAGTACTTTTCTTTTTCAAAAGTAAACACTCTTCTCATAGTCGCCGCCATTTTAAAACAATGTTGATGTCAAGACAGGTCCATACAAAATAACCGATTTTTAAAAAAGCGGGAATCGGACGATTATATGATCATATTAATTTTTTTAAAGGGAGAAAATATTATTTAAGTAACAGAATGCTTACAAACTGGAAATAAAATGATATATTCATCCAGAGACGTATTTATGCAATATTTATGATGGTTTAAAAAGAAGCTAATAATATTTACCGGAACTTTCGGAAGGTCTGTGCAATGAAATAATTTGACTAGTGCCGTGGGTTTTGATCTGACTGAGGACAACAGAGTATCATTGAATATAAACATGATTGAGATTAAGTAGAAGATAAAGTATGTAATTTCAACAGAGCTTTTATAGCATATAGTAATTTGCATGTAATTTCTCGGTTACATCCGGCAATCGAAGGCGACTTTAACATTAATCTAAGTTGTACCATAGTCAATGTAGACCCAACAATTCAACATTTGTCATTGTTAAAGTTTAAAAAAGACAGACAGACACTGCAGACTACTGCCTGGGCCCGGATAATGTAAATATGTATGAAATCTGCGAATATTTTCAAGGAGTACATCATAATAATGAGGACATATTTTAATTGGATCAATTAGTCTTAGAGTGTAGTTAGGCTGTTAGTCAGATTGCTTTCAGCTGCAATTTCTCATCATTTAATGATTTACCAGAGAGAAAGCTCTCTCCACAGGTTATTTGTGCCAGCAGGCTGATTGAATACTCAAACCGGAGTTGCAAATTTATTACTGGTAAATCCTTTGTTAGAAATCTGCACCCATTTTTAATCCACAGAAATTATTTGCCTGTTCCATTTTTCTAATTTAGAATATGACAAAAAGAATATTTTTAATGATATCATTTAAAGCAGTAATCCCCAACCTTTTTCTTG
The DNA here is from genome assembly GCA_021962125.1 of Bulinus truncatus. Classification (NCBI taxonomy): domain Eukaryota; kingdom Metazoa; phylum Mollusca; class Gastropoda; family Planorbidae; genus Bulinus; species Bulinus truncatus. Next base: position 4,345,610 of record JAGDYQ010000082.1, on the reverse strand, counting down.
CCGTAGATAGGTCAACGTTTGATAATTTCACTGCATTGTTAAACAATTTGTTTTGATTTACACTGCCACTCAGCTCCTGGTTAATCTCTCGTCCATGGTCGAGAGAAATACACAAAGTAAAATAAAAAGGAAATAATTTAATGTTTCTAGAGCAGCCCAGTACCATTTGATCCATGGACTGGTACTGGCCTGAGGGTTGGGGACTGGTATCGTGATCAACAACTTTTTCTGAATTTTTACACTTACATAAGTAACACTGCTTTTAACACTGTCTCAGGAAGGTAATGTTTTCAAGTCACCTAAGAAAATATTTTAAATTCTGTTGTACTTTTTGCCAAGTCTCAAAGAAAATCCACAAGGATGTCAACACTTAATTATGTGACTGTCATATTTTAAAAAAAAAATGTGATAGAGGGTAGTAAAAAAATTAAATCCGTCAAACTAAATTACATGTTAAGAAAATTTGTTGATTTATGACTGAAACAGAGAACTAATAAAAAATAGCCTTTTAAATTTTTTATAGATAGTGACATTTATACCAATAGTTCTGTACGCCTACAAGGCCAATATTCTCATTAAATTTTTATCTTTTGTTTTATAAAAAAAAATATGCAGAGCTACAATAATAAAAAATTATATTATAAATGAAAAATATAGAAGAAACTTTTTGAACTCATTTAATGTTCTGTCTTTATTCCAAAATGTATCCTCGCCTGTGCCATATTTACAATTTTGTTCTAAATGAAAAAGTTACCCTTGGACATCATGTATTATGTATGTCTTGGAAATTATTTTTTTTGGAATACTATGTTTAAATGGAGTTGAAGCATTAACAAATTTATTATTTTAAAAATAAAATTATTAATTTTTAAAATTACTTTTCAGCCTTACCACAAGGAGAATGGCAGGCAGAGGAAATTACAGAAAACGTAAACTAGACGCAGAAAACAGTCAGAGTAGTGAAGAAATGAGTTGTTTATCAGCTGGGTCAAAACTTTTACAGCTTGTGACTGATGGAAACATTAAAGATACTATAGCCGTTTTGAGATTTGTTCCCAAAAACAGCAAAAGTTTCGATGCTGCATTCATCAAAGCAGCAGAGCTTGGCCACAAAAGGATTCTCCAAAAGTTTATTGAGAAAGGTGTCAGCATTAACAGAAAAGATAGCCATGGTGACACAGCACTCCACATTGCTTCCATGCATGGCTATATTGATTTGGTGAAACTTCTTGTTACAAATGGTGCAATTGTTAATTGTCAGAATAATGATGGTCAAACTCCTCTTATGCTTGGGGTTAAAAAAGCATCCTCTTTACCCCTAATTGAATATCTTTTATCTAGTAAATGCTGTGCTGATATTAATCTTCAAGACAATCATGGTAGAACAGCTTTAATGATTTCTACTGAGCTACAAGACTTTAGTTCTATGAAACTTTTGATGTCACATAAAGAAATTAAACTTGGCTTTAAAGATGAGAATGGTAAAACTGCTTTTGATTTAGCCAAAGACTGTGGAATTCAGGAGCTATTTCGCACATTTCGAACAGGCAATCTTAAAGGAATGTCGTTTAAACCTTTAGTATTGGCTATCAAGAAAAGAAATGCTGATTTGGTTCGGTCTGTACTTTATACCGTTACTCTTAAAGAAGTTAACACACTAGATGACAATTTGTATTCACCATTAATGATCTCTGTCATTGAAAAATGTGTCAACATTGAAATAGTTCAGATGCTTCTGAAAGCTGGAGCTGATGTCAACAAGGCATCACCCAATGAAAATGTAACAGCCTTATTTTTAGCATGCAAATCAGGTAGTCTAGAGGCAGTAAAGCTTTTGGTCAAAGAAGGAGCAGATGTCAATTACCAAACAGATGGATTGAAATTGACTCCTCTGATGTGTGCCTGTGAAAATAATGCAACTGAAATAGTGAAGTTTCTAATAAAAAAGAAAGCAAACATTAATCTAAAGAACAGCAGTGGTGAAACTGCCCTAATGTTAGCACTGAACAGTTGCAAAAATAAGGACTGTGTTGAATTTCTCATTAAAAATGGAGCTGAGATCAATGATAATGTACTTCAGTTGGCCGTCCAGGTAGGGTGGTACCAATTACTTCCCAATGTTGATGTGCATGCTAGCAAAGGCGTTTTAAACAAAATACTTGCGTTAGCCTGTAAAGACCACAACTATGAGTTGGCAAAGTTTGTCTTGGAATGTGGAGCTGAAGTTAACCAGGAAAATGGTTTTAAACCTCTTTTCTTCTCAGCACTGGGCAGCATTGATCTGGTCAAGCTGTTTCTTAATTTTGGTGCAGATGTCAATACAACAAGCTGTACAGGTCGTACTCCTTTGATGGAAGCTGTCCAATTAGATGACAGTATAATCATTGAGACTTTAATTAAACATGGGGCAGATATTGATGCATCATGTGCGCAGGGCTCTACTGCTTTAATGGTAGCTGCTAAAGAAGGAAAATTAAATGCTATGAAATGCCTTCTGGACAGTGGAGCGGATCTGAATTATATGTCAACAGAGGATTTTTTTTACCGCTCAGCACTTAATGCAGCATTTGATAATGGCAAGATTGAGTCTGCAAAATTATTGTTAAAGAGAGGTGCCAACATCAATACAGCTGCCAATCCCCCTTTGTTTCAGTCAGTTCTTGGTGATGCCACAGATATAACCTTGTGCTTAAACCATGGGGCTAACCCAAACTTAAAGACTTTGGATGGTTCAACTGCTTTAATGTTTGCCTTAAGGCGCAGATGTGATCACAGTAAAATAAAGCTCCTTCTGGATGCAGGCGCAGACCCTAATATTAGAAATAAGGAAGAAACTGCTTTGAATTTGGCAGCCAAATACTGCACAACGCCAGTGTTAGATTTGCTGATTAAGAGAGGTGCAGATATTAATGCCACAGATGAAACGGGGTGTACTGCGCTACTCTGTGCTGTGATACATTCAATAGCCAATGATAGTAAAAATATCCTTGTTGATTAATAGTGGAGTGGACATCAATAAAAGCAATCACATGGGTCACAGTCCTCTTATGTTAGCTGCCCGTTGCTGTCATTTGAACATTGTTCAGCTGCTGGTTGATAAAGGGGCGGACGTCAATGCCCAGGACCACAACAGGGGTACTGCCTTGATGGTAGCAGCTGGCGTTGGGAATCATAAGAAGGTGAAATACCTCATCAATTGTAAGGCAGATGTTAATATTAGAACATATAATGGCTCTTCTGCTGCCATTCTGGCGGTCAACGGAGCCATAGCGACAGCTGAAGCAGCCTTACCAGCAGCCAAGGGTGAAGCTAAGACTTTGAAGGCATTACTAGATGCTGGCGCTGACATGAACGCTGTTAATGAACAAGGTGAAAGTGCCCTCAGTCAACTGCTGTCTAATCTCTATGACTGGACACAGACCAGACCTCGTTATGGGATCTTTAGTTGTCTGAAAGTGGCTCTGGAGGCCGGGACGAAACCAGATATGAAAAATCACAAAAATGCTTTACTCTTTCACAAGTTAATAGTCAGGTACGATGATCCGGACTTAGTTGACCTATTTATGAAAACAGGGTCTGCACCACCGCTCATTTCCTTTTCAGCTTTGAGAAGTATATGCACCGTTTCCTCTCAATATCCTTTACCACCTGGAAATAAAAAGTTGGTTTCACCTTTGTTGACAGCAATGTTTTCCAAGAACACTAACCTGGTTCTCTGTTTCCTGAAACACTGGTATCTAGATAAGAGTGATGTCAGGTTGCTTCAGAGTACCAGTTTACATCATCTCATATTCAGAGAGAACGTGCCCCATTCATTTCACAGTATTATTAATGAACCTTTCAGTTTGAAATGTTTAAGCTTTTTGGTGGTGTCAACAGCAGTTGGCAGCCACTCTGACAGGGAGACCAGAGTCAATGTTTTACCCATACCATCTGTGATGAAAAATACTCTTCTCTTCCAGACACATAAACAGTGTCTTCCAGATGGTAAAGTTAAGGAATATACTCAGAGGACTCTGTTTCCAAACTATACTCAGCAAGGACTTGTTGGGCTTGATGTGGTGGACTAAAGTGTTCCTTGAAATTTATGCAATGGTGTAAAGTGTTCCATGAAATTTATGCAGTGGACTAAAGAGTTCCATGAAATTTATGCTGCGGACTAAAGTGTTCCAACAGGTTACCTTCTAAAATAGTATAAGTAGCTTGATGTTTTGGTTTGTGTGGTGTTTTGAAGACAACAATTTGTTTCTGATATCTCCAACTACATGGCACTAGTACAGCTCTGGCTTCATGTACAAGCACCAGCAGCTTTAGTTTGTTGACATGCCATTGTGACAGTTTGTATCTCCTAGAAGTATACTGTTTCAGTTTAGCTTCATTCCATGTGTGCAGTGAAGTTACAGTCTTGTAACATTCACCATTGTTTGTCTGTGTTACAGAAATGATTAAATCTGAGATTAGCTGAAAGCATTTTACATGTTCATATGACATCTGAGCCCCACCCCCACCCCCTTTCCTTCCTCAACTGACTAGTCATTTTAGAGCAGGGCACCAAACATGTTGTCCCTCATCCCCCTCCCCCCCTTTTTTTTTAAAGTAGAGCTGCCAATTTTCAGGCCTTGGCTTACATAACCCCTAACTTGATAACAATTGTGTAAAAAAACTTATTTTCAGAAACCCCTAACTTGTAAAAAAAAAAACTTATTTTCAGGCCTTGGCTTACATAACCCCTAACTTGATAACAATTGTGTAAAAAAACTTATTTTCAGACCTTGGCTTACATAACCCCTAACTTGATAACAATTGTGTAAAAAAAACTTATTTTCAGGCCTTGGCTTATATAACCCCTAACTTGATTACAATTGTGTAAAAAAACTTATTTTCAGACCTTGGCTTACATAACCTCTAACTTGATAACAATTGTGTAAAAAAACATATCATCTTGTTTATGGAACACAGTTTTGTGTTCAAGATCAGAAGACTTAATTTAATTACACAAATGTTGTCCCATTCGATTTGAAACAGAAACTATTTGGGGGGGGGGGGGGTTGGACTAGTATTACTGAGACTTTGCAAGTCTAGTTCGAATAGTTAAAAAGATATGGTCTTAAAAATACTATTAAGTTTGCTTTAATTGCTGAATTATTTTTTTTAAAGTGTGTATCCTTGTTTTCATTTAAATCGAGCAACTTAATGTCTACATTTCTAACAAAGGGGGCGGACTTTTAACCCCCCCCCCCCCGACGGGACAGACCCCCACCCAATTGCATCACTGGTGCCTTATAGAAACTGTACATCAGAAACACACAGAAAGCACTTGGGGAGTTCCCGCACATGTACTACACACACACCTTATGTGTGCAGATGAAGACCAACAGAATAGAAAATGTCGGAATCGGTTGTTTTCACCTCATCTTGTTTTATACATTGGAATTATATAAGAAAAAATGCACCACTTAACGTTTTCTTCCTTGTAACATGTATTTTTGTTTAATCACTGGCATATGCAATTGTATAGGTGTAGATTATTCAAACCTTGGGATGCGGCCTGTACAGCAATATCTTATATATTTTCTTTTTCTAAGCAGCTATGTTGTTATGTTTGCCCCAGAGCTTACCAGTGCAATTTATGAATAGCACATGTATTTATAATATACATAAACCCATTTATTTGATACCTATTGACAATATTATAGACATGTACTTCTACTGTGTCCAATGACTTGGGCGCTTTTGCTGTGCTGAAAATTTGATCTTAGTATATATACAGCTAAAGTAGTTATGCACCAAACGATTCTGTTTTTGTCACAGGTTATTATGTCTTACGTAATAAACCTCATATAACATCACAGTCTTATCTTTATAATGTATTTACGTGTGGGTGGTGGTGGTGGTGTTTGTTTTATGTGTGATTGTTGTTTGTTTTCGTAACCCCCCCCCCCGTTGTTTTTTTTTTGTAAGTTAATAAATATTAATTCCTTTAGATATTAACTCAAGTAAATGATGAAAAAAAATCAACTCTGTATGTAGCCTCCCCCCCCCCCCCACCTCAGGATATGTTAGTTGGCATGTACTTAATAGTGCTGATTTTTTTATTGGTGTAGTTGGGATTACAAAGTTTTGAATGCATTCTTTTCTTGAATATATTTGAAAAACACGTGACTCACAAGTTTCTTAATGTTGCGAGCGTCAGGGCGGTTCTAAATTGGGGGGGGGGTTGCTGTCTGTATCATAGACACAACATTGAGTTTCCGTTCTTCATTATATAGAGGTCTACTTCCTCCCCCCCCCCCTCTCCTTTTTAACTGTATGTTTTCCATTTCCCGTTGTTTTTTTTAGAAGGCTGCTAAAACTTGATTTTCTGGGAGAAGGAAGCTCAAAATGTTGATAGACTCGACACTCTTGGCCCACTTTTTTCACACAGAAAAATCCACACATAGACGAAAAAATATCTAGAATTACTTTATAATATAGGCAATAGTAGGGACAGATAGCCGAGTGGTGAATAGTGCTTGACTGTCGTCCTGAGAGTCCCGGGTTCAATCCCCGGTGAGAATGAAGGGAATTTTCCCAGGTCCTAGTGAAAGTTGGTTATAAACATTAAATACAAAATGTACCAATATAAAATACACAATTTACCGATATTAATCAACACAACATAAACGTTGATATACCTTCACCCCAACCTCCTCCTCATGTCATCAACTGTCGCAACTATGCCCCCCCCTTCCCCCTAAAGTCGTTGAAGTAATAAATGAACGAGCCGTGAGGAAACTTTACTTTTTATTATAGTCACAAAACACTATTTCATGACCAACGCAATAACATATATATATATATATCCATATTACCTATAGGAGGAAAAAACCCGGAGGTTTGAAAGGTGGGGAGGGGGGCCCCCCCCCCCCCCCCCCCCCCCCCCCCCCCCCCCCCCCCCCCCCCCCCCCCCCCCCCCCCCCCCCCCCCCCCCCCCCCCCCCCCCCCCCCCCCCCCCCCCCCCCCCCCCCCCCCCCCCCCCCCCCCCCCCCCCCCCCCCCCCCCCCCCCCCCCCCCCCCCCCCCCCCCCCCCCCCCCCCCCAAAAATTCGACCCCCCAAATTAATATATTAATATTAAGTACATTTTCTCAAAGTGCGAAAAAAAAAAAAAAAAAAAAAAAAAAAAAAAAAAAAAAAAAAAAAAAAAAAAAAAAAAAAAAAAAAAAAAAAAAAAAAAAAAAAAAAAAAAAAAAAAAAAAAAAAAAAAAAAAAAAAAAAAAAAAAAAAAAAAAAAAAAAAAAAAAAAAAAAAAAAAAAAAAAAAAAAAAAAAAAAAAAAAAAAAAAAAAAAAAAAAAAAAAAAAAAAAAAAAAAAAAAAAAAAAAAAAAAAAAAAAAAAGGGGCCCCTCAAAAAGAGGACCGGGGAGGAAAAAAGTACCCCGGGCCCCCAAATCCCTAGGCATTGCACTGTATATATCTAGATACCATTTTCTTGCACCTATATAGATAACAATATCTACATATAAAATATCAAAGCTGGCAGCCCTATGGTGGAACAGATAACGAGATTCGAAAGTCTAGGTGACACACCTCAATCAATGAAATTGTGCGGTCAAGGAGAGATGTTTGAAAATAATTGGTTGTAAGAGAGTGTGCAGTGCATCTGTATATGTTCAAATGTGATTGGTTTAAAGGTCGCCCAATACTTTTTAGTGAATCTCTCACGAAGATCAGAAAAATCTATTAAAAGGCCGCATAAACACTATTTTTTAGTGAAAGAACATATATTAAATGGGGAAAATATCCATACAATATAAATAAAACATCGCAGTGGCTACGGTTACGTCGGACGCCATTTTTTTAAATAATAGGAATAGGGCGTAATCCGTATTTTTTTTCCGGGTTACGGCCATAGATATTAGAGTTAGGATTAGGGTTAGGGATAGGGTTAGGGAGTGGAGCAATATCTATGGCCGTTACCCGGAAAAAAAATACGGATTACGTCGGGCGTAAGCGTAGCCACTGCGATAAAACATCCACACCCGATGTTTACATCTTGCAGAAGAAGAGCAATTATAATTGTTGGAATTAGCTGGTTGAAAAATATAGATAGTGACGTGTAATTCAATGTGTTTTAATATCGTTCTGGTTTGTAGGTACATTCAACATGTGTATCAAGTTTAAGCAGAGAAAGTCATGTATTACATGTTGTCTTTCTAACTTCAAATCTATGTAAAGTTACTTTTTTTTAAACATTCGTAGATATGCATGTCAGATTGATTAATCTTTAGTCTTATCTTAAATAACTGTATCCTTCTTATTGATTACAATGGATGTTGTTTATATTAAAACCTTTTCTTTTTTTTTTTGTATGAAAGAATTTGATTTTTCATTTATTATTGTTTGTTCATCTACTAATAAAGGGGGAGGGAGCCAATATTTTTATTGTTATTTAAGTGTGCATTTTATTCCCGAGTGGTACTGAGTATTACAAAAAAAAAATAAGCAAGGGGTAGGCCCAGCCCCGTAGCCAAGGGGGCACTGGGGAAACCGTGCCCCCCACCCCGCTAGGTGTGGAGTGCCCTCTCCCGCTTAAAAAAAGAAGAAAAAGAGGGGGAAAAAAAGAGAAATAAAGAAAAAGTAACTAAAATGAGAAGGTGCCCTCTTGCTGGGTATTGGTGCCTCCCTGCTTACTTTGACCTGGCCACGGGCCTGGGTAGGCCTACGTGGATGTGAAAAGTGTGGGAAACACTGCTGTAAAACAATATAAGATCTGAAATAACCTTTCATTATTTCAAAGTATCATGTTGATACATGAGAGTTTGTGTGTGTGTTTCTACTAGTTCGAAAGGAAATGATATGAAGGGGGGGGGGGGGGGGGGGGGGGGGGAAAAAAAAAAAAAAAAAAAAAAAAAAAAAAAAAAAAAAAAAAAAAAAAAAAAAAAAAAAAAAAAAAAAAAAAAAAAAAAAAAAAAAAAAAAAAAAAAAAAAAAAAAAAAAAAAAAAAAAAAAAAAAAAAAAAAAAAAAAAAAAAAAAAAAAAAAAAAAAAAAAAAAAAAAAAAAAAAAAAAAAAAAAAAAAAAAAAAAAAAAAAAAAAAAAAAAAAAAAAAAAAAAAAAAAAAAAAAAAAAAAAAAAAAAAAAAAAAAGCTTGTTTCATATTCTGGAACGTCTACCTCGCTAACTATCAGGTCCTCCAAAAGACAAAGAAGAATCTGAGTACTTTGTGTTTATCTCATTTGTACATGAAAAGGTATGATTGATGAAATAAAAGAAAACTTGGCAAGTGATGATCTGTATGTGTCAAACTGCAGAGGAGAAGGTTAGGGCAGTGACGTGCCCATAACATGTGTACAAGTACAAATATCGCTACACACTGGAGCTAGTTCAGCACACACTGGAAATCATAAAAAAACAACCAATATATCTCTAATTGTAAAAAATAATAAAAAAATACTTTTTAAACGTGCTACAAAATGGTTAAAAATCAACTGAACACTGATTTTTTTTTCCTTACATTTTACAGAAGGGGTTGTCCATTAATTACGTCAACAAAATAGGGGGGAGGGGGGGTCAGAAAATTTTTGACAATTGTTGACAAGGGGGAGGGGGGAGGTCAAGAAAAGTTGACGTAAACGATGTTACTTTTTTTTTATTTAATATAATACTTAAAAAAGGAAAATTAAGCAGCGTTTGTTGTCCTGTGTTATACACACTCGCTTAACATTCAGTATTTTAATTAAACTAACTATATTCCTACTAATTTTGCCACATAAACATTTTGGAAGCCACCCTTTTTTAGTGGGGGGGGGGAGGGGGGTGGTAAACAAATGTTGACGTAATTTTATAGAGGGGTCTCTGGAAGTTTGACAAGTTGTTGACAACGGGGGGGGGGGGAGGGAGGTAAAAATCGCCAAAAATTTGTTGACATAAATAATGGACAGCCCCGAAGTACGGTAAACAAATTAAAGTTCTGTGCGTAAGAAGCTCCGAGTACTTTATATATAGGCCAACATATCTAGCGCTATGATTTGCAGCAATTTTTATGGGCAAATCACTGTCCTAACCTTCTCCTCTGCAGTTTGAACTTTAAACTGCTAGTGTCTAGCACAGAGTTATGGAACATGGGGCTCGCGCCTCACAATGTTTGAGCAAGATGTGGGGGGGAGTCTCCATGTTAAGGAGACACACACACACATATA
>JAGDYQ010000082.1:4318615-4334933 GCA_021962125.1 Bulinus truncatus | reverse complement strand
ACTATAGACCAATTAATTCCAATCTCGTTTGATTCGCCTTTTTTTTTTTTTGATCTGTTTTATTGCTGAAAAAAAAACGGTTAGGTAATAGAAAGAATTGTTATCTCCCCCCCCCCCACACACACACATAAAGAAACGGAACTTTAAAAATAAAATTAATTACGTTGTTATTGTGTAAAAACCGCCAAAACAGTCTAGTCGCACTTTCAATGACTAATATTTTATAATTAAGTTCACCCCAATGTGTTACTACGCATTTGAAGTAACCCTTCCCAGCTGTTTTAGTTACACACTAAACACAATCATAGCGACACCTGGCTGTATTCGTGTATTTATTTACGTCTCCCACTTTGCTTCTTTTTTTTTTATTTTATAATCGAACACAATAGAAACTAAACACGCGTTTGTTTAGTTATTATTTACAGCCCAGTAGAAGATATATTTATACCTTCTGACATCATTAACATGACATTTGCTAGAAGTTGGATATTTTTAGTCCAACGGCAACGTCCGTAAATGGAACGTACATGTATTTCAATTTGATGAATGTTTTAGATATAGAAAATTTTCATTACTACATAACAGAGTATATGGCTTCGTTTCTACAAGATTCCATACGTATCCATTACTTACCCAATATATTTTCTATTTAGTTTTTTTTTCTTTACACCCTAAAAACAAAAAGAAAAAGGTTGTTGATCTTATATTTGGTTGATCGTATATTTGGTTGATCGTATATTTAGTTGATCGCATATTTATACCCACATGTCTCCACATTAAACTTAAACTTGTAAAATTTTTTTCTTTACTTTGAAATGTGTATTTCATTGGCACATCTAGCAGCCACAAAACTGGACCGGTCTTAAATCTTTGGGGCAAAGGAAATGTCAGGGCTCTCTTAGCGCTGGTGGCAGTAGAGGGCACTATGCGTTTGTCAATCCATAAAAAAAGGCTCTGCCCCGCCCCCTTTCAATGAATATCTTTTTGTATGCTACAGTGCAGCAGTGGCCAACTGCACCTCTCTGAGCCATGTGCTATAGTGCAGCAGTGGCCAACTGCACCTCCCTGAGCTATGTGCTACAGTGCAGCGGGTGGCCAACTGCACCTCTCTGAGCTATGTGCTATAGTGCAGCGGTGGCCAACTGCACCTCTCTGAGCTATGTGCTATAGTGCAGCGGTGGCCAACTGTACCTCTGAGCTATGTGCTATAGTGCAGCGGTGGCCAACTGTACCTCTCTGAGCTATGTGCTATAGTGCAGCAGTGGCCAACTGTACCTCTCTGAGCTATGTGCTATAGTGCAGTGGCTAATCGTACCTCTAGAGCTATGGAAGTAGTGCAGCAGTGGTCAACTGTACCTCTCTGAGCTATGTGCTATAGTGCAGCAGTGGCCAACTGTACCTCTCTGCGCTATGTGCTATAGTGCAGCGGTGGCCAACTGTACCTCTCTGAGCTATGTGCTATAGTGCAGCGGTGGCCAACTGTACCTCTCGAGCTATGTGCTGGGCAGTGCAGTGGTGGCCAACTGTACCTCTCTTGAGCTATGTGCTATAGTGCAGCGGTGGCCAACTGTACCTCTCTGAGCTATGTGCTATAGTGCAGCGGTGGCCAACTGTACCTCTCTGAGCCATGTGCTATAGTGCAGCGGTGGCCAACTGCACCTCCCTGAGCCATGTGCTATAGTGCAGCGGTGGCCAATTGTACCTCCCTGCGCTATGTGCTATAGTGCAGCGGTGGCCAACTGTACCTCTCTGCGCTATGTGCTATAGTGCAGCGGTGGTCAACTGTACCTCCCTGAGCTATGTGCTATAGTGCAGCGGTGGTCAACTGTACCTCCCTGAGCTATTTGCTATAGTGCAGCGGTGGCCAACTGTACCTCTCTGAGCTATGTGCTATAGTGCAGCGGTGGCCAACTGCACCTCCCTGAGCTATGTGCTGTTTTTTTTTTTTGTTAAGTTCTTTCTTAAGTTTAGAACGGCTCCCATTGAATAATTTTTTTATGTGTTATTTCATTGCTTGTTAAATTGACTATGGTGTGTCACTTTTTAGTACCATGCAAAATTGGAATATGCCTCCAATGGACCTCATTTATGGTCAACCCAGTTGAACTTCATTCAGTGGCGTAGCGAGAGGGGGGCATCATGCCCCAGGCGCTACTCACAAAGGGGCGTCAAATGGTATATTTTACATATAATAGTATATAGTTTTTGAATTTGTGTGGGGCGCTAAAAAGGTATTGTGCCCAGGGCGTGAGTTAAGGACGCTACGCCACTGAGTCCATTAGTTCTATTAATGTGGTTACTCATTACTGCAATATTAACTAAATTTCATCTTAAATTGCTTTAGATTTGGGGCATTGATCTTCTTTGCTTTTCCTAATAATAGACCCTAACTAATCTTAATATATGCATATAAAGCATATGTAATAACTTTATATTATGACTCAAATGCAGGGGTGCACAACTTGAGGCAATAAGAGTTGTAAATGGTGACCTTGAAGAAATATATACCATATAAACCATATATTTCTTCATAAATATTTTGAAATAAAGAACTTTTTTCCAGCTGTCAGTGGTGAAACGGTTGTGCACCACTGCTCCAACGTATTTATTAAATAGAGGTCATATTAAAAAAATCAAAATCTTTGTTATGATTTTTCAGATTGGAAGTCCAACTGGGATGGGTCAGCTAATCAAGTACTTTGAGACACAGTGCAGGCAGTTGGACCAACAAACAGCTCATGGACTGCCTGTTTCATTTAATCCAGAATTTGAGTCTCTGATACGATTTAAAGGTGTCCCTATATTGCCACCAGCTGTAAGTCTTGATCACCAAGTAAAGATAATACAATTAAAAAATTAATCACAATATCTACATATAGTTGATATTTATTTTTTTAAAAAAAGGATCTTTAACAAAACAATGTTTTTTTTTTTTTTTTTTGTAAAAATTGATTTCATGATACTTTTTTTCAGATCACCGCAAGCAGAAGAGATGAATTACTGCAGTACAAGAAAGATGCTGTTTTACTTGAGAAGAGACTTAAAGCCCGTCATCTTCAATCACAATCAAAAGATACCTTTTCCATTAATAATCAGGTTAGAGATATTTGTTATTCATTAAAAGACTTTTTCTCTATGGTCTATCCTGTATCCACACCACCACCGTACAGATCCATCCTGTATCCACCCCCCCTTAGAAGCGTCCCAAAACCCACTGAGACCTCTACCCCCCTCACCAACTCCCATCCCTATCACCCGGGCACGACCCCCCCCCCCCCCCATAATCCTTTCCCTCCCCCCCCTTCCCTCCTTCCCCCTTCCCCCCCGCCCCCCCCCCCCACTCCCCCACCACCGTACAGGGATGTCCTTTATCCACACCACCACCGCCCCACCCCCCCCTCCTCCCCCCCCCCTCTACCCCCCCCCCTATGTTTTTTCTCCCTTTTACAGATCCATCCTGTATCCACACCACCACCATACAATATTTCTGAACTTTATAAAGTACTTTGTATAAAATCACTGCACTGGTCCTAGTTGAACCAGGTCATTTTTTCGAAGCTATGTTGATGTAACGGCAGGATTTGAGAGCTGGCGTTTTGAAGAGTTAGCTGCCCCATATCAGTGATGCCTCTCTTACTTTCTTTTAAATTAAGGTTTCTTTATTGCAGGGAAAAGTTTGTCTTTTTTAAATTCACTTAGCAACTTTTTGTTTTAACTTAAGGTGTTCAGTATCCATGCTTAAATGTTTGAAAGTGATGATTAGCTGCTTCTAAAAGTGTTCCTCTTTGTTTTCTTTTTAAAAGTTGGACCTCTGCTTCAAAGATTACTATGCAAAATAGTATTCTATGAAACCAAAACTGATGAACATGTTCCTCTTTTCTTTGATATTAATTAGATTATAAGTACATGATTTAAGTGCATCTCAAACTTTAATGCAATGTACTAATTTGCTTTTAGCCTTTTCTGAATCTCTCCATGTTGTAGATTTGTTTTGTATTCAGAAAAAATGTCCACTAAACCTTAGAAAATAAACTCCTGCAGGCAGAGAAGATAAGTTTGTTCTTTCTGGAAGTTCAACAAAGTTCTTTTTCAATTTTTACATATAAGAAGTACCTCATTGTTAGACCTAGTAGTAAAGTACAGACACCATAGAATGCTATGTACATTTTAACTCCACTTAAAGGGACCAAAGGATACAAATTAAAAGAAAAATACTTGCTGCCAATTTTTTTTCTTTTTGACATAACCATTGTTTCCTCACTGAATAGTTTTGTCTTGCAGGCTGGTTTAACAGCTGAAACTCAAATAACAATGTAAAGAAACACAATTTTAGAAAGTTACTCACCCATATTTTCCAGTTCTGAAATGAAATTCTTTCAAGATAGAGACCTTGCAGCAAGCAGTTCTTGAAAAGTTTTCAGCAACTGTAAGAGACTGGAATTTGAATGCAAACTCATACATCTGTAAGTTCAGAGTTTACACTGGGGACTGGCATCACCATGCCCAAGCATTAACAGCCTGTGCTGACGTTTCTTTCAGTAGAAAATTTTGCTGACTTGGGATCAGTCTTCAGTGAGCCCTTAATGTCCAGAGCTGAATGCCAACCAGTGGAGCGAATCATTGTTGTTTTATTTTGAGTATTGGAGATGACACAGCCATAACAATCCTACTTCCAAAATAAAAATCCAGTGCCTCACAGGAATGCCGAGGCAGAGAATACACCAAAACATCAGGGGATGTCACGGTATCAGACACTGTGGTTGAAGTCTCTCCTTAGACTTGAAGACAACACCAGTAATCTTCCAGGCTTCACCGCTCGATTAACATTTAGAAAATACGTATTGTTAGTCAGCAGCTCCCCCAGGCTGAGCCTCATTAGTCACCGACAGTGACTGTGGAAAGTTGAAGAGAGCAGCCTGAGCAAGCCCGCGTCGCTGAAAGGTGCCGCTCACTTTGGCTCATCGCGCTCTGGCATTATATCGTGTTGAGTCTGACGCTGGCAGCTTTCAACAGTAATCACAAAGAAACAAACAAAAAGACGCTGCCGTTTATTGGGTAGCTCTGATAATGGTGACGCCATCTATTGCGTCCTGTTATGTGAGGGTAAAACAGCATGTTCACTGAGCCTTCTGATGTATGACATTACTGTGAAACAAAGACCAGCATAGGTCTCGTCGAACAACACCAGCAACATTCATTTCAGATGCTATAAATCAGATGTCATAATCTTTATTTAAGTGGAGAACTGACAGGGGTGGTAAACAACAAACATAATAATCTACATGCAATAAGCAACAGAAAAATGCAAGGTTAAAGTACCTAACATGGTGATAAAAAATATACTAAAGTCCCGAGAAAAAAACAGCGCCTATCCTAAAGTAGCTGTTAAACTCCAGTTTTAGGTATATATCGTCTTACTCAAAATCAAACTAATTAAATAACTCACAAATAGATGCATAAAAGTAATATATGAAGTGCCTGAAGACAAGATCTTCTAACGTTAGCTCAAAATCTAGTTTTATAAATAAAACAAAAAACCTTTCTTAAACAGCTCTCAGCAACTGTCACTTAAATCAAACTAAATTAAACATACAGTAAAAACGAAAATTCATATATTCAGTAAATCGTTGTAAATAACAAAAACTTCAGAGAGCCTGTTAAAACGACTAGAGTTGATTTTTCAACACAAGATACTAACAAGTACAGCAAAAACCAAACAAGAAAAGTTGTTCATTCTCAGGCAAATTGATACTTTAATCACAATCGGGGGCACAGATAGCCAATAGAAAGAAAGTCATCTTAAAAGAATAGGATTTGACTCAAATATTGTCACACAAGAAAGAAGAGAGTAAACTCATTTACAACATTACAACACGGGCGAGGGTTCAGCACGTTTGGTATCTTCCAAGCTTTGACACGAAAGTCAGTCAAACCAGAAGATAAAGAAATTAAAGGGAATGTTATGAAGCAACATTTTGGTAAACATCATAAAGAATCTTTATGAAAGCTAAAGGTCGTTACAGAACATCATTAGATTTGTTGGTATTTTGTCAAGCCTCAGGTGTATCCGTGGCATCGACATAGAGAGTGAGGGTAAAATAGAGCTACTGATGAACAGATAATTTATTTGAAGCCACTTTCAAAACTAAACAAATTTAGCCGGAACCAAGTTCCGCGGTAACTGACAAATGAGATCAATAGTGAATAAGCGAATAACTTAGAAAATCATAGCAATAAGAACAGCGACAGTCCAAGTTCAGGGCAGAAGTTTATAAAGAAGAAATGGCAGCGCATGCTACTGTTGTAGAGTTTTATTATTGCTTATTTTAAACAGAATAGTCAGCGTTTGTCATTTTTTGCTTGGACCAGTAAGTTGAGAGCCAAGGCAACAAGGACTACCTGAATCTGAAGATATATTCACCATCGAACAAAATAAATTGAGCTGAAAGACGGAGAAGTTGAGCGAAATGCGGCTAATATATAAAGACATGAAGAGCTTTTTTGTTCAAGAAATTTATGATTTAATTCTTCAAGGTGTTTATAAATGTACCAAAAATCATGAAAAAAACACTCAACAAGAGCGAAATATGCAATTATTTTGAGTATTAATGCTTTTTTGCTGAAGAGCGTTCTTCCACAAACGTTAAAACGCTTACATAGAGCTAAATCCTATCGAATGAAACTAAAATAAGTAAAAACAGCACCACAACTGACTTAAACGATAACTTATCGTTGTTGGACAGTGAAGATTGTTAAAATCTAAAAATAGGTTGCTACAGTTTCTAGTAGCACATGAAGTAGGTAGCTCGCTATTCCCGCACCCCATAAAAAAACACCTTAATGGTTTATATTTATAGTTGTACATTTAGATTAAAAAAATGTTTAAGTTCTAACATCATAATAATGTATCATATGTAATATTAAATACCAGTAAAAAATGCTATGTATTTTAAAATGTAAATCGCTAAGACTCGTAAAGATGAACTAGTACTTTGATTTGATAATGGATAGGAGTGTAGACATAGACTTAAGTTACTTTCTTTGAAAATTCTGGACAGGTGAAGGCTTATATCAGTTCTTAAAAATCTTTCACTAAAGTGTAATTTTATAATGTTTCGATTTTATTTTTTCAAAAGCCTGAAATATTAGAAATTAATGACAGGTCATTAAGATGAAACAAAACACATGGTGTTCACTCATTTACAAGTTGCTTTTCTTTTCCACTTCCTTCTTGAATACTCACCATCAATAAATTAATTAAGATCTGGTCCGGGGTTTGTCATTAGAATTTTCATCTAAACGTTAATGTAAATAACTCATGTTTATGACTAGAAACGGTTTAATCACAATCACTTTTGTAAACTGGAAATATATTTGCATTGCTTCAATAGTTTATAACTAATTTTAGTTAGCATGATTCGTTTTTTTGTAACCCTTAGGCCTTTTTTTTTTATAAATATTAATACATGTATTTGTTCAGTGAGTCTTGTTTAGTTTTTTCCAACAGTTTGAATGCTTTTGAAAGTAATGAATTTTCTTTTATTTCTAAACGAATTAAACATTGAACCATGTAATTTAATTAACTTAGAGTTTATCAGGGTTTACCTTTTTGCACTCTGAAGCTAAAAAATTTTGCTTCGCCATTTATAAAAAAAAAAAGTAATTGTAAATACACCATCAACAACGTTAGCCAATAATCTTTTTATAAATTTCAGAGAGGTTATGCTCCTTGAACCAGAGGTTAAATCAGCCCAGCACTTGAAATAAAGCAGCAGCAATTCATTATACAGAATGCCCCTGAAAATATTAAAGTGAGAGCCAGAAATCAATCCAGAAGTAAATATAGTCCAAACCAGAAGCTTTAACAATAAGAGGATGCCCATAAGACAAGTAACTCACTCACCAAACGGCAGGCTAGTGTACAGAAACAGCCAGTGCCTTCACATGCATTGGGCACTAAGACTTTTTCATCAGAGGATGTTTATTCTGGAAGAAACAGACATACAGAAACTGTTCACTTAAGTAAAAAACATGAACAGTTGAAGAAAAATAACGATCCTCAGATTTTGTGTAAAAGTAAAACATCAGAGATTCTCAAAGGAAAAATCAACAAGATTCCAGAATTCAGTCCCTCACAGCCATCCCCTAGCATTCATAGGCCACTAGTTATAAGGTCACCCTTGAAAGCCACATCTTTGTTCCAGCATGATGAAATTATTGCTATCTCAACCAAGGTATGTACTTCTCTTATTGTTGGGGTATTTGTATTTAAAAAAAAAATACAGATTGCTACATTTTTTTTTTAAGTTTTCTTGAAACACAATGAAGAAATCTGCTAAAAATTAATTGTTTCCACAAACACGTGTATTATAACTATAGATTTCAGTTCTTATAAATTAACAAATTTTAAACTGTAAAATGAAAAAGCCCTTTATTCTAAGGTGGTTTTTTTTTTCATTGATTCTACCAAACTATGAAAAAATTAATTGTAATATGTGATGTATATTTCCGTGAAAGATAGCATTACATTTCTCATCTAGATTTACTGTTGGTTTTATCCTTTATTTAGCTTCTTGTGCCTGAAATGAAAGCTAAATTTGAAAAAGTTAGTGCAGTAGCCAAAGGATTTCTAACAAGATGTTTGCTAAGATCTGACAAAGTTCAAGAGCTTTTTAAAACTATTCATGTAAGAATATTTATATTTTGAAAATCATTTACAATTATATTTTAAATAGTAATAAATGTCCAATAAGTTACATGTATTACTTCATAGTTCCTATACTTGTTTTACTTCATAGTTCCTATAGATGTATTACTTATTAGTTCACATACATGTATTATTTTATAGTTTCCATCGATGTATTACTTCATAGTTCTATACATGTATTTACCTAATGAGTGATTCTCTTTTCCTTAATAGAAGTTTTACTTCTCATGTATGATTTTCATGTGTGTAAATAATTTTTCTTATAGAACTATCTCATCCATTTATTTTTAAGGACACACGTGAGTTTGCATTTAATTTTCAAACTGAAACTCCGATCAAAAAAGGAAAGTTTACTCCACAAGACACTGCCCTGTTAGAGCGAATTATAGTTCAGGTATTGACTAAATGTATTCCATCACATTATCAAGCTTTTATTAGTTGGGGATTAGCCTTATTGAGTGGACTTAAAATATCATTCTAAAATCCATTAACTTCAATGATAAACCATTCCAAAATTTTTTTCAATTTAATTATGAAAGTGTAAGAACTGAATAAAAAAAAGAGGTGGTGGATGATTTGATTTTAACTAACAAGCATTTAAAAAAGTAAATTGATAAAGAAATTTATAAAAAATTGTTTGGAAAAATGTATCATACAAAATCAACACACAAAAAAAGAAGTTGTCAACCCTTTACTTTCAGATAAAATTATACGAAATTTTACAATCAAATGCACTCATTTATTTCTTTTTCTTTCAGCTTCAAGCAGCTTTGCTAGACATCCATGAAATATTTTTTGTAATTCCAGCCTCCGAGCGCATGGCTCTTATTGAACAAACAAGAATGAAAGAAAATGAAAAAAGAATTAAAGCTGTGAGTTTAAAAGTTATCTGTTCATCTTTTGTTATCATGTTGGTAAGAGAATTATTTTTTTTATTCATTTAAAACACTTTTTTTTTATTTCCAGTCCAGTGACAGTACAAGGGAGTCTGGTCCTAAAATAAGTCAGGCGACATTGAAGGCACTGGAGAGGAAAAGAAAAGCAAGGTGATTATTTGTGTTATATTGCGTGCCTCTGATCCTGGTATTGTATCGGTTATATGTATATAACTTAAACATTCGGTAATATTAAATACAATCCAATGACTTTCATTAAAACTACTCGTGACTGCTTTTCCACTAAAATTACATTCACTCCAACCTCAATCTCCACTCATACTAACTTGTCCACAAGGCCGTATGGCTCAACTGCCCAGCCTCTGAATGAGGTGTGTGGGGAGTAAGGATGACGTTTGGACATCAAAGCCTGACTCAAAGATTTTCCCTATGCTCAGTAGCGCTTTGTTGTTGGTCAGGGGGGTCAAAGGTCAGAAGTTACACTTTTGTCTAAGCTCAGGAACTTATGGTCGCTATGATCTGTGCTTCACTGACCACAGTTCTTGTTGACCATTTAAGGGGTGAGGATTAGGGGAACATGGTAGCTGTGGTATTGAAGGGGGCTGTGATCTTAACAGTAATTATACATGTATATGGTTGATTTTCACAAAATCTTTTTAATCCTTGTAAACATTTTCTAATGCCATTAGTTTATACTGTCTTTTCCTTATTGTAACAGAGAAGCTGAAGCCTCAGCCTTAATGAGTTCTATCCGACCAAAGACGGCACCTCCCAGGACCACTAACAAATTACACAATCTAATAGATATTAGGTGAGAGTTATGAGTTTGCCCCTATTATGTATATATTGTATGTTTGCTTTTTAATTGATCCTCTTTCATATTCTATTTAATTGAAATTATAATAGGTAGGAAAAAAAAAAAAAGTTGAGAAAAAAACGTATCCAGGATGTTCTCTAACATTACTTGTAATTTACAGGTCCTACTTTTTTATTAGATCAGTTTTACATTCCATTAAAGTCAAGCTGTAATATGTGTGATACAGGTATAGAGATGTTATGTTTATGTCATCTTGCTAACTTGTTAACAAAAAACTCCTGAAAACTGCTGTCATCCCAGGGGCCCTGTTGGGTATGCATTTCAGTGATAGTGGGAGACACAGACTCCAACCTCCAAGATGGTGTTCATTGAGGTGAAATCAAAAGGGCACTACAAAAATTGCCATTGGTTTCAAGTTCAATTAGAGAGATGGTTAGCTTCATGGTAAAATATGATAGCCTTGAAATCCCTTGAGTTCACCTAAAACATACTGGGTATCTCACAAAGTAGGGGAAAGTAAAGGCAGTTGACAATTGTTCTTGCCACACAAACCTCTTGTTATTCTTGGTCATTTGAAACTTGCTTCATTCTACTTCACAATGTAACGCATTGAGGTTTACATATAACATACTTTTTTTTTATTATATATATTTGTCTTTTTTTTTTAAATATCTCAAGAAAATGGGGATGATGTCATGAACATTTTTTTCTTTTGCGCTATTTTTGAAACAATTCGATTTCCCCAAATGGTTTCTAAATTTATTTTTTAAATTGAGCTGAAAAGGAATGAAGTCAGCCTCCAGGAACTAAAACTTTCATTTAGGCTAATATAAATATGAATATTTTGTACATGTAGTATATTTATTTGTTGTAAGCAAGGTTCTACTGTTAACATTCCAGTGGACCATTAAAAAGACATTATGGATTTCTCTTATCTAGAGCACTGAAGCCTCTCACAAGTCACTCACAGGTTTCAAAACCAGAAAGTAGTAGGTATGTAGAAGATGATTAATAGTAGGTCTGAGTAATAGTCATGTAGTAGATGATATGTAGCTGTTGTTTTAGAATGACCTATTTAAAGTGTTGTTTTTTTTTTAATCTATTTTGGAGAAAAGATTTTAATTTAAAATGAAATTTATAATTGGCATTTCACTAATGAAATTACTATTCAATGTTGATTTTTATACAAAACATATATATTAATATTAATAAGTATTAACCAGTCTGTAAGTCTGTGTGTCTGGATGACTAAAAATCGATAATTACCATTTAGTAGGTGTCCATTAGACACAATTATTGGTTAAATAACATAACCAAATATTTTTCACTATACATATGATTAATTGAGAAAAAAAAAGATTTTACTCAGTAGTATAGTTGAAGTGTGCTCTGCTCCATAGTAAATATGATAATTACTGATATTACACAAACAGTACTAAAAGTGATGCATTGGACTGTGGATTTCTTTTTCTTCACTTTGACTGTGTTGTAGCTCTTTATAATATTTTTACCTTAAAACAAAGCCATTCGCAGCTTTCTTGGCCACTTCTGGTATAAACAATCAAACGCTTTAATGAAATTGATAAGATTAGGAAAATGCAATTTTTTTGTCATTGTCCTCTCACATCTTCACACAGTATAACAGAATTCAGTTAGGTGTCATCACTCTCAAAAAAACAAACACATTGTTCGTAATTTTATCTTTCTATAGCCTTTTTTTAAATTTTAATGAGAAAAAATGATTATTATTATAACAGTTTATCCAGAATAAGTTAAAAGCATTGATGGGTGTGATGTAATTAAGTATGAATGAAATGTACAATGTTTCCACACATTTTCGGTGTCGTGATTTAGCAGCAATTGATTTATTTATTCTAACAAGTCCCACCTATAAAATGGTGTTGCGTTAAAGCAGAATACTTTTAAATGTCATGTTCAATCCATCTAAATTATATTCTAAATGAATAACGCTGGTACACTGCCAGTTATTTCTATACAAGAGGATTAATTATTGTTGTGAAGGATTAAAAATATTAAACATCAAGGATTTCAAAATATTATAACATTAACAAAATAAACTCTCCTGTAAAGTTTAAAATAATGGTTTGTTTTAATTGTATATTTTAGTTACTCTTATTATACATAAAACAGATGATGTAATTGTATTTCTTTAGATCAGAAAAGGAGCGCCCACAAACTGCCCCAGAAAAACCTCAGAATAAGCCAAAACGTATAACTGCTCCATCCATCAAGCCTGCTCTGTCATCTTCTAATTTTGTTGATTGTGGAAAAGATTCCAATAAAGAGGGTAGGCTAATATACAATGTATAATGCTTGTATTACCTTTATCTTTTTTTTTTTTTATAACATCTAATTTTGGAGCCCTTTCAATCCGCATGGAGCAATTCAAAATTATCAGGAATGGTTACTAAATTAGATTGAATGAAAAATCATTACTTGTATAGTTCTGTATTGAACACAGAACCATTTTTTAGCCAGTACATTTTATAAAACTTGCTATATTTCTACTATAGTATTTAAAATGCTGTAGATGTACATTTTTTTCAGGAGTCAATAGTCAAGGACCTTCAAATAGCAACAGACCAGTTATTAAGACTAAAATAACTGCGGGAAAGCCTACAAATCAGCCAACAAAATCTTGGAGGTGATAATGGTGGATTAATTGTGCTACTAATGAATTATTTTTTTTTTTTTGTTTTGCCTAGTCTTCATTGATCTCTTTGGTTCTCTATAGTTAACTGTATGACACAGAATTTATTGATATTTGAAACAGATTTATATCTCTTTTATTCTATATGATTTTTCTATCAAATATATATTGGTAGTATCATAAACTGAATTATGTTTAATATTGACAAGGTATAAGTGAATGCCAACTTCTGTACAGCGTTACTCAACAGAGCAATGTTTTACATTATAAATATGAAACTGTAAGAGTGTTTTTTTGTAAATGTCAATTCTGTATTTTGATTTTTTTTTCTTATAAAATGATCTTTTTTCTTAAAGCAAAGAATCCATACAGTGTACTTGATTTACGATTCTTAGCTTTTCCATCTGACCAGTTTTTTAACAGTTCAATTTGATCAACTGTATTTGTTATGATTGTCATTTTTCTCATTAAATAAATTACTGTTTTGATGAGCATCATGATTGTTGTTTACTATAATTACTGCCTTCAATAATATCTATGATAGCCAAGTGCAGTATTTTTTTCAATGTTTTTTTAAAATAAATTATCCATTTCTTAATTGAAGTGTTTCTGTTTTTATATATTCCGACAAACTGTGAAATAGAGATGTTTTGTGAAAAAAAAATAATCCTGATAATAAAAATTATTATGTAAGATTTAATACAATGAAAGATAAATAACATAAACAAACCTTAAATATTTTTATTACTACTACTACTCATTTTAAACTTAGTTAAACATAGGTACTTGTACCAGGCTCAAAATATCCATTGGTACATTCATTATTTTTTCAACAATGTGAAGATATAAGAGAATAAATCCAAAAATAGCAGATTCCTAATATTAACAATTTCCCTAAGTCATTGATAGTTTATACCAGAAGTGGCCAAAAGTGAGAATGATGAAAGCTGCATATGGCTTTGTTTTAAGGCAAAGCTAAGACAGTCAATTTATGATTTAGGGAAAAAAAATAATAATTTAAAAGTTCAAGAAACTCTATAATGGTTTAGACTGAAATATTTGAATATCCTGCAATGCTTTACAATTTGTAAAAAAGAGTAAAAAATAAATCAACATTAGGACACATACTAAATGACTCATGATTTTCTAGTACTTGACATGTTCCTTTATGGTGGGTAGCATTTTAACAGCTGGTGAGCTGGTATTATGTTGTTTCGCAGCAATAGTAGCTGAATTAATAATTATGCTTAACTTTATTGGTTTTAGCAACTTTAAAAAAACAATTAAGGGTTTTTTATTTTGTTAGAAAGGCCCATTCTTAATGGAATCCAAAAAATGTAGAAATAGCAATAAAAAATTAATAAACTGATCATTTTAAACCCCATAATTTGCTTAGTATGCCAATTAAAATGGGTTTCAAAACTTTGTGCTTTTAAAATGAGCATCATTATTATGTATTTAATTTTTACACAGGCTACTTAACTAGGGTAACATGCGGAAAACTTGAGAGAGTAACAGTTGACTCAATTAAGTGCTTTATGTTGTAATGTTGCAGATCAAGAAAAACAATGTGATTTTGTTTGGTAACAAGATAAATGCAAATTTAAAAAAAAAAAATTTCAAACAACATACATGTATTTAGAATTTATAAGTTTAATGATTTAGCTTCATAAATACAATTTTATGACATAGCTAGATGTTCATTAACTAAAATTTTGCTTGCAGCCTTTAGGACTACAGCTGTAATACTTTTTAAATAACTTGGAAATTAATCCACACTTCACACAATTAATAATAATCTTAGGACAAGAAATAAATTTAGCTTTATAAAGATGAGCACAGAGTTTTTTTAAAAAATTTTTTTTTTAAAACTCAGTGTGTTTAATGAACAAAAAGTACAACTGTAATAAATGTATTTTACTTTCATTACAGTATGTGTGATATAAGCTGCTGGTTGAAGTTCTACAATATCGGTATCACAACTGTAGAGGCTCAGTGCAAGTTCTTTTTGTTCCTCTCTTCATTGCGGATGCACAAATCTGACATTTTGTTGATCATAGCATCTGCTATCTGATCCACTTGCTCTCTGGTGGATACATTTTCCATCATGCTGCACAACTCATCCACTGGAACTTCAGAGCTGGGAAATCTAGTAGCATGAGCACGAAGAATGCTGCTGATCTAAAAAAAAAAAAAATTAATGAAATAATCCCTAGCTAAAATTTTCTTTTGCTTGTAAAATTAAACAATGCTGTTCTAAACATATGCAGCCGATTAGCATTTTAAAGTAAAAATCTATAGAGCAAACATTATTTAAAAAAAACTCCATCAAACAAACCATTTGACATTCTGCTATGAGCTTATCTGTTGAAATACTTTTGTCTTTTCGAAGTGTACTGAGCCTGGACTTGACTATACATAAAGGTGTTCTGTTAACATTGTCTTTCAAGTGGATGTTAGCACCTGAATATGATTTGTTTATTATTAAGTGTATAAAAAAAAAGAATAAAAAAAAAGATGAAATAAAAGTTCACTAATGTTTCTATTGAAAAAATGAAACATTTATAAATTTTAAAAAATTAATCCAACTTAGATATATCTAATTCTGATGTAAAAAAAAAGAACTTTGTTTTTGAGACTTTTATTTAGTCTGCATGTAAACACATACCACAACCAATCAGGAGTTTAACAATTTTAGAATCACCTCGACAGACAGCTGAATAAAATAAAAAAAAATATAAATTTCTACTATCTATTATATAATAAATGATGCTTTAAAACTATTTAACCTAAAATTCAGCAGTAACTACATTAGCAATAGCCTTTAAAGAATATTGTAATTAGTTTTTTCATAAGACAGGAGACTAATCTTACCTAAATGTAATGGAGTGTTTCCTAAAATGTCCTGTCGATTAGGATCAGCTCTAACAGCTAATAAGAGGCTAACTGAAAGAGGAAACAATATTTTCATATTGAGATAATTCTGATGATGTTTGTTAACTTATATACTACTTAAAAAAATTATTCAGGGCTGCAGCATTTGTTTGCAACCTGAACAATGTTAAGAGCCACTGCCCTTAAGGGCTCCGTCTGGCACAGTAATCTGGTTTATAATAACTTAGCAATAGCTAGGTGTATGTAATTATTGGGTTCCTGATGATCTATGACATTGTCAGGATGATGTCAACCCGAGCCACTCTGTCAAAATGGGGTAATTATTGTTTTAG